>CM056997.1:148965052-149223956 GCA_029891345.1 Dryococelus australis | reverse complement strand
ACTTAACCAGTTACACATATAAGTAAGCCATACCAGAAGCCAATATTCCAATCATAAGCTCCAACCATGATGTCATATGATTAATACTAATAATGTACCCAACATCGACATCCATACAGTCATAATTTCCCAGACACCACATCAAAACATTCTGCTGTTAAAAACTAATCACACAATTAAGCCATTATATCCACACAATCGAAGTTACATGTTCGTCATACTGCCAAAACAACCGAACATGGGTCAGGTAATTTCAATCAACATAATGGCTATACCAACTATACAGGAAAATAAATGTACGACCATGTCATTCCGATAGGTTATAGAATCAAGATATTCTAGTTATAAAAATTAACTAAACCATACAAGCAACCCTTACCATCATATAATGCCATAAAGTGGCTCCAATCATTTGAGCAATTCCAAAAGACCATACTAACAAAAACATACTAGTCAGATCTACTAACAAAACGTATTACCAAAACAAACTACCTGTAACAACCATGCAGAGAGGTCATACAGTATAAACATTCTAAAAGCACCACTATCAATGAAGTGCATACATACAATTCATTTTATTATCAGACTGACCAACATAATATTCAAGCTATACATTTCGACCTTCTATAGTAACCATCGCACCTGTCATTATACCTCCTGTGCTCTGTTTGACAGCCATACAGGCACGTTACACACAGATACAAAGCTAATCCATCAAAATAAACTCCGGCCTCCCATGGTGCAGTCAGTTGGTGTGCCACCGATCTGCGGTGTGGAAGAATCTGGGTTCGAATCCTGGGTAAGGCATTATTGTTAATTTACGTTAGCTTATGAGTTAATCTGTAAGCTATTCCCTACTAAGCTTTCAAGCATAAAACCAGGGGAGGTAAAAAAAAATACCTTTACAATATAATGCAATCAAAATAAACTCCCTCCTAACATCAAACCAAAAGTACTACAATGCCCCAATCACACATTTCAGACATCGCTGCTACCATACTGATAGGCCACACAAGCAAGACATGCCGACAAAACAGTCAACCAATGAATATTCCCAGGTAATCATTTAGAATAGTTTAAATAACAAGAGAGGCTGCATTCACATATCTAGCAAATCTCTCGAGAGGTTAGAGCACTCGAAATGTAGATGCGAGTACGGCCGACCAACTTGCAAAGGTGATGAAGACGAAGGGTAGGGGAGGCCGAGACTAAATCCAACATTGTCGCTAGGAAAGGTGCATGTCGACAACAAAAAAAATGTTCCCCACCGCCCAAACAGATCACATTCACCTAATATGGCAGCTTGCAAGGGTATATCCATACAACCCTTGCGAATAGCAACTTTACCATACACTACAGAACATATCTACTGAACTATCACATTACGTAAAACATACATGGATCTCGTCCAACACACACACAACGCTACACAAATATCTCAGCAGACGAATAACTGTCACTGATTGTTTTGTCAACGACTCATGCGAACCAACATTTCTAGGGTAAAAAGGAAATATCCGTTCTTACTATACTTTCCACACACACACATACACACACACACAAACACACACACACACACACACACTTACAAACACAAATAGACTGAAGTCAATACCTAAACCTTCATTGCTTGCTACCTGTCTGGTTTACATAAATGCACCTATTATTTATACCTTTCGTGAACTAAGTAACATACGAGCGAAGAATATATCATATCTAAAATCCAGCCATGGGTAATTAAACAGATCACAAAGGTTATAATGCATTACTTTTTAAAAAATATTTATGCAAAACTATAAAATAATAAGTATCTCCATATACATGTTACATACAAGAAATAAACAAGCAATTTATATACCTTAGTCAAATATCACACAAAGGCAAATTACTTATATATATGCACATTCGGAAGGACATAGTTTCGAACATTCTACCAACTATTACCCATACACATCGAAGATATTCCATTTACAAGAAAACATTCGATATCAGTATTCCATTTCATTTCTCCATAGATAAACATTATGGAACTCTCCTCGCAAACATGTTACCACCATACCAGAAATTATATTTACTAGAAAGCATTTACTATAAGAAATAGTTAGGTTAGAGCCATGTCAACCCCTGCAAACCACTCACTTATAAACTTAATTTTAAAATTCATGATATATTGTAATTGTTTGATGGATTCATTTATTTTTCAGACATATATAATAATTTCTTTTTTTTTTACACATCGCCGTATGTCAATGCTTAATTTACAGAAAGGGATGCCTCACCCATGTCACAATATTATTATTAATTAAATATGTTCACTAGCTTTTCCCCAATGCCCAATCATAATTTAATGCCATATCAAAAAACGAAAAATACCAAACCTCCACATGTCCATCGAAAATTGTTTATAATATCTCGTAATATTTTGATGTCATATCATAGTCGCTGCTAAAAAAAATATCAAAAATCAATTTATGCATATTCTTCCATACAAAATATTTTAACTTGTATTATCCCAAAATACCTTACCACTACCTACAATTCACCCCAGTACATCATAGCAGTTATACCAAAACACTTCCATTCATACCATCCAGGGCAACAAAACAATCATATATACATTCCTATTAAACAGTCTAGCGAAATTATCTGATAAAACCTTTCATCATGTAATAGCAAAACACACACACAAAATAATACCAACTTCTGTATAGTTTACCATAAACAATGATCCAACCCTAATGAAATCTCATTCCAAGTGACCATATCACCAAACCAGCAATTCAAATGTTCCAGAAGAAAAAACTTTCTATCAATACTCGCAGACCACAACATGCCACAATGCCCATTTAGACAGGCCATGACATCATCTAATAAAGAACATACTACCATACTGTCACAACATACCAATTACCCAACCAAATATTCCAAATTCTGATAAGCCATACTATCTCACTATGCCATCCATTTGCAAAGACACATTGCCAGCAAAACTAACAAATCATACAGACAAGATATATTAAACCTCGATCCACTCATTACGACTACCATCCATCGACATGTTTGACTCATAATATTTGAATTCATATCATACACACTACTAAAGAAATATATATAATAAATATATATGCGAAACATACGTTTCTACATATTTTGCTATACAACCATTCTAACTTGTAATACCTCAAATACGTGAACAGAACATAACATCACTTAATATCTGCAATCCATTCCATTGGACCATATCGGATATACCTAGCACTTTCCTTCATACTATCCTTGGCAACAAAACAACCATATAAGCAATCCTATGATATATTCCAGTGAATTACTCAGACAAACCATATCATCATATCATCATCAACATTGTCACATCATCATTTCACCACATTTTCATATCATCCTCATTACATCACTTCATCATAACATCATCATATCATCACATCATAATCGCATCTTCGTCATATCATCATGCAGACTTATACTTCATCTTCAGTCAGATACGATCTCAAATACTCGATATAGTGTCAAAGCAATGCCACTGAGGGGGGATAACATAACCCATCTCACTTTAATTACTAGAGGTTTATCTTTCTTTATTTACAGACGACAATTTACTGGAAAAATTATTACATCAAAAATTGTCGTAGTCTCTTCTAATTACGATTTAAATTGTCAGAGAAGTTCGTCTCAATAGCTACACCAAACACTTATATACCTATATATAATGTTCTTATATCCTCAGACCTTACACTTTTTTGTATATATCAAGATATTGCATACAACAGTAAGGGAAAAATTGTATATTTAATGATAAAATGAATAGAAACATTAGTCCTCTATACACTTTATCTTTATTTCACACACTTATCAAAAATACATAGTATTACTTACATACACTCGAAGATATTCTCCATTCAACAAAACTATTTATGCTTTACACTAATTGTACAGTACAAATCTTATTGTGAGTAGTCAAGGTATGCTTATTCATACATACAGCAATGCAGTTAACACATATGTAATTATTGTAGCTGATGGCAAATGGACAGTTAAAATCTTCATGTTGTCTGGTGCTAAACTTAGTCATGAATGTCTTGCTGCAATACATACACTCACTTCCCGATGGTCGCCAAACAGTTTACGCTTCTTATGTCTATATAGGATATCACTACGAGTAAACACAGCATCTCACTTATCACAGTGGAATGGCTTGTATGTTGAACTAAACCAGCTATAACTACTTCCATGTCGGCGAGCATTACAACTTTGCCTAAAAGTATTTCCACAATAAACACAATGATACTATAATGCTTGTAGCGACTCTTCAGAAACCCTTACTATCGTTGATGCTGTCGAAGTAACAGATGTTAAGTCTTCAACCATTATGCCATCTTTAGCAGAGTAGACAGTCATAGTAGATGATTCCTCTCATAACGATCCTTTCTTCTATGGTCATTGGCGAAATTACATCCGTTCTTACATGATTCAAGCTTATATACTGTTTTCAAAACAGAACAATAAGTGTATGTTATCCATTTCAACTACCTCACTATAGGTCTGCTGAGTATGAATATATAAGAAGCTATTTGCTGAGGTACTGTTATACAAAGGATAGTCAACGTGTTCATTATCTAACCTGCGAATTCATCCATTAAACAACCATTCGTATTTACACTTATGCATCTTTCAATGTTGGACACACCATTTCTTTTTCTCTTGTAAACCCAATCTGTTTCATAACATGCATACATCAGAAGGAATTCTTTTGGTAGGAATGCGAGTTCAGTACCTGTGTTGAATGCTGCAAGTGATTTTAGCTTTCTATATGTCACATTAGCTGATAAAAATTATCTGACTGCTAGAACAACAAACCATCATTTTCACTATATCTTCACAGGCAGAGAAAGACGTTATTGATTATTTGTCGCAACGACACATGTGCTGCTTTTCTATGTCTGAAAATGATGGAGCTAAGTCTCAAGTCACTCGAACTTAGTCGGGGAAAGAGAACTCTGACTCGAACGACAGACGAACTGAGAATGAGACCATCTCGACTGTCTCGATATATGTCTGAAAATTAATTGTATTGTCCAGGATTCGAACCCATGCTACCCTTACAAGAAACTAGATCTTAAATCTAAACTCTTAGACCGCTCGACAGCCTGACAAATTCAGAAAAAGTTTCTGTAATGAAAACTCTTAACCTTATCTTTGGAAGATGTCATAGTATCTTAACCGTACTTACCATCTGTTCAAAATCTACCGTTCAAAACAAAGCAATTAACTCTAACAAGACAAGTAAAATAGAAAACACAAGTTCCAACAACGACTGATACGACGCTTCTTTCTGTTTGTAAATTTTTTCTACTTTAAAAAAAAAATTCATATATTTTCTATGCACACAGTGACCTGCTTGGAAGAAGCAGAGTGCACAGCAGAACTTTGTGACATCCATCTCCCAAGAAGTGTCAAAGGGCATATAAAACCAACCCAAAATTCAACCAAAAGAAACCTACAAGTGAAAAACTCGTTAAGGAGGGCAAAAGCATACAAAACTACCAACTAACAACCATAACACACGACTTGCTTTATTTTCTTTCACTATCATCAAAGTTTTCCATTACATAAAATAGATTCTATATAAATAACATAGATATTATTCATTTCAAGCTAAATATCTTTAAAATGGCACCAATCAAAACAATTAAGGTGCATTCAGACTTTGACCAACTTCTAAATTTTTCTCTTAGATTCCGGTGACAAACAGCCTCCTCATAGGTAAATTTGACAGCCATCTAAATCTGCCATTTTAAATGACAACCTTTATGTGAAACAGAAAAAAAAATCATTTTCTGAAAATGACTCGATTGTTTTTGCATTTCCCCTAGCTGCATTTACTTTAAACATAACAGCAATTTCTGAGAAAAAAAATTTTATATAGTCCACATGACGTTTCCTCTCAAAGTACAATGAATTGATCACCTTTGACTGGATGAAAATATTTTACACTTATCCCACATGGCTAAATGTAATCTCAAAAGTGTTTATTGGTGTTTCAAAAATTATTCTTATCATACCAAACATTGCACTAACATTCCTTTGAAAACTTTCAAAGGTTTAAACAGGCTAGAACATGTATAACATAAAATATCATCTACATGGCTAAAACTCATAATTAATTTTTGCAATTATTCTCATGTGGGTATTTTTCAAAAGTTTGCAAAACTTTTACTTGGATTTTACATGAAAGTTTTCCTGACTTTAAGGTACATTTTAAAGTGTTTCCCCAAAATGTCGACAAATAAAATAAAATATTAATTTAAACATTAATTGCCGACTTCACTTTGAAAATTGGACAAGTTCATGATCTTGAGCATGCTTAGGGCTTCTATGAGATTATGTCACCAGACATAAATTATGTCCCTTCTACCAGCCTGATGGACCATAATTTTCCATTGCAGTCTGAAATATTTCTGTAGTGACATCACGCCAGCTGCCATGTGGCACAGTGCGATGCTCAAACACACCAGCGTGGATTCATGCAGTTAGGCGAAACTGTGATGATGGAACTCACAGCCTGAGCAGATGTGCGTGCATAAACTTCCGCGCCGGGTGACATTTTCTTGCCCACACAAGAAAATTTATCGCAGAACCATCATGGGGTATGTTTTAAAAATGTCTTTTTATTTTTATGAGTTTTCACCAACATTTTGCAGATTTAGGAACAATGATAGGAAGCAGAAATTCCAATATGGCGTCACGTGTTACAGCTGCACAGTATTACATAGAGAGCGCCTGTTGAACCCATGCATCAGCATGGTCAACCACTGCAGTAGAGCCATCAGCTATAAGAAATACATGTGTGTTAACTGCAATGCTGTATATGCGAATAAGCATACCTTGATTGCTCACAATTAGAGTAGTACAACAAAATTAGCATAAAGCATTAATCTTTTGTTGAATGAAGAATATGTTTGAGTGTATGTAAGTATTACTATGTATTTTTGATAAGTGTATGAAATAAAGATAAACTGTATGGTAGAATATTGTTTTTATTTATTTTATCAACAAATATACATTTTTTCCCTTCCTGTTGTATGCAATGACTTAATATTTATGAAAAAGTGTAAGCTCTGAGGATATTGGAACATTAAACATATGTATATACATGTTTGGTGTAGTTATTGAGATGGACTTCTCTGACAATGTAAATCGTAGTTAAAAGAGGCATACAAGACTTTCTCATGCAATTATTTTTCCAGTAAACAGTTGTCTGTGAATAAAGGAAGGGAAAACTCTATTAATTAAAGTGAAATGGGATATGTTATTCACCTTCAGTAGCTATTGCTTTGAAACTATATTGGGAGTTTGAGATCGTATCTAACTGAAGATGAAGTATAGGTCTTCATGATGATGATGTGATGATATGATGATGTTATGATGATGTAAAATATGATGATATGACGACATGATGATTATGTGATGTGATAATGATGTGATGATATGTTGACGATGA
Source organism: Dryococelus australis (assembly GCA_029891345.1). Lineage (NCBI taxonomy): Eukaryota > Metazoa > Arthropoda > Insecta > Phasmatodea > Phasmatidae > Dryococelus > Dryococelus australis. Next base: position 149,216,440 of record CM056997.1, on the reverse strand, counting down.
TGGTATGGAGATGATGATGGTATGGTTTATCTGAGTAATTTGCTGGTTGTTTTTTTCATTGATGGTGAAACAAAAGGGCTTGGTATAACCCATATGGTTTAATGAAATGAATTGTAGATATTGAATGTTGTTATGTTCTGTTCACGTATTTGAGTTATTACAAGTTATAATGTTTGCTTGGCATAATATGTAGAAATGGATGTTTGGCACTTTCTTTTTGCACTGAGAAAGATATGAACTCAAATATTATGTGTTAAACATATTTTCGATGGATGGTAGTCGTAACGAGTGGATCGAGGTTTGATATATCTTGTCTGTATGGTATGTTTGTTTTGCTGTTAACATGTCTTTGCAAATGGATGGTATGATGTAATCGTATGGCTTGTCAAAATTTGGAATATTTGGTTGAAAATTGGTATGTTCTGACAAAATGAAGTGCTAGTATGTTGATATTGGATTATGTTAGGGCATGTCTAAATGGGCGGTGTGGTATTATATGGTCTGTGTGTACCTATTGATAGTTAGAAAGTATTTTTTCTGCTAGAAAATTTGAATTGCTGTTTTGGTGATATGCTCTATTGGAATGAGATTTCATTAAGGTTGAATTGTTTAGTGTTGTAAACTGTATGGGTGTTGGTATTATTTTTATGTTAATTAAATATTTATATTTATATTTTTAGATTTTTATATTAATATTATATTATTATTTTAATGGCAAAATGTTTTATGGTAAAAATTCTCTGGACTAATTCCAAAGAATGCTTATATGATTGTTTTGTTGTCTTGAATTGTATGAACGTAAGAGTTTTGGTATAACCGATATGATGTAATGGAATTCATTGTAGGTTGTGCTCAGGTATTTTGGGAAATTATATGTTAGAATATTTTGTCTTGAATAATATACATAAATGAATTTTTGGTATGTTTTCTTTTTTTTTTTTTTTTTAGCAATGACTAGGGTATGATATTAAAATATTACAAGATACCTTAAACAATTTTCGATGGGCATATGGAGGTTTGGGTTTGTAGTTGTTTGATATGACATTAAATTATGATTGGGCATTGGGGAAAAGCTAGTGAACATATTTCATTAATAATGATATTGTGATATTGGTGAGATCTCCCTTTCTGTAAATTAAGCATTGACATATGTCGATGTGTAAAAAGAAAAGAAATTGTATATAAATCTGAAAAATAAATGAATCATCAAACAATTGCAATATATCATTGATTTTAAAATTAAGTTTATAAGTGAGTGGTTTGTAAGGGTTGACATGGCTCTAACCTAACTATTTCTTATAGTGAATGCTCTCTAGTAAATAGAATATTCTGGTATGGTGGTAACATATTTGCGAGGAGAGTTCAAAATGTTTATCTATGGGAGAGATTCAATGGAATACTGATATCGAATGTTCTCTTGTAAATGGAATATCTTGGATGTGTATAGGTAAAAGTTGGTAGAATGTTCGAAACTATGTCCTTCCAAATATGTGTATAGATATATTATTTGCCTTTGCATGATATATGACTAAGGTATATAAGTTGTTTATTTCTTGTATGTAAGATGTATATGGAGATACTTATTTTTTACCATTTTGTTTAAATATTTTTTAAAAAGTAATGCATTATAACTTTTATGATATGTTTAATTACCCCTTTCTGGATTTTAGATATGATATATTCTTCGCTCGTGTGTTACTGTGTTCACGAAAGGTATAAATAATTAGTGAATTTCTATAAACCAGACTGGTAGCAAGCAATGAAGGTTTAGGTATTGACTTCAGTCTATTTGTGTGTGTGGAAAGTATAGTAAGAACGGATATTTCCTTTTTACCCTAGAAATGTTGGTTCGTATGAGTCGCTGACAAAACGATCAGTGATAGTCATTCGTCTGCTGAGACATTAGTGTAGGGTTGTGTGTGTTGGACGAGATTTATGTAATGCGAAAGTTCAGCAAATATGTTCTGTAACGAATGGTAAAGTTTCTATTCATAAGGATTGTATGGATACCCTCACAGGCTGTCATATTAGGTGAATGTGATCTGTTTGGGTGATGGGGAACAAATTTCTTGTTGTCGACACGCACCTCCCCCAGCGGCAATATTGGATCTAGTCTCGCAACCCCTTACCATTCGCCTTCATCTCCTTTGCAAGTTGGTATGCCGTACTCGCGTTTACATTTCGAGAAATCTAACCTCTTGAGAGATTTTCTAGAGATGTGAATGCTGTCTCTCTTGTTTTTTTAAACTCTTTTATGTGATGACTTGGGTATACTCAATGGTTGACTGGTTTGGTGGTGTTTCTTGCTTGTATGGTATATCAGTATGGTAGTAGCGATATATGAAATGTGTGATTGGGACATTGTAGTAGTTTGGTTTGATGGTAGGAGGGAGTATATTTTGATGGAATATCTTTGTCTCTGAGTGTGTCATTCCAGTAATATTCAATTTATTTCCCATCTAATTTGCATGTCCGATAACAAGAACGAACTTGGAGAAGGTAGGGTGGGGTGCATAGGACAGATTTCAGACACCCATCTCAATCTCTTTGTTAAAATTGATGAATGGTGGTTGTGGAGGTTGGCAGATAAGATGGATTTTGATATTTTTCTGTAATTATTTATAGCCCAAAAATTTTAAAAGCCTTAATTTTCTAAATATTTTCAAATACAACATCGTTTTAACTTTCATAACACATGTTCAACGAATCTTAAAAATAGAAAGAGTATTTTTACAAACAATTTTTAAATATAATAAAGTCTTTGATTTGCAAAAATTTCAAGATATAACAAAGTTTTTTATTTTATTTAATATTTTCCTTCTTTCATTTTTCTACTCAAATCCAATGTTATAAAACCATAAAATTCATCCCAACATTTTGCACATATCTCTTAAATATTTTCATAAGACGTATCTCCAACAACAAAATAATTATAAATGTGCTTTAATTTAGCATCATCTCGTTTAAATATACATAGAAAATTTGTATTATTACTTACCAATTGCTTAAGTAATTTCGAAAAAGTCTGTGCTAAATAATATACATCTAAATTTTGTCTTCCCTTAACGAAATATTCACAAATGATATATTGATTGTCTAAAATAATATTGTCAAATATGACAAGATAATAATTTCACATTGATCTAATGGAATTTTTCATTATTATTATTTTTAAAAAGAATCCCATTTTTTCTTTAACTTTTAACTTTTTGGATAACTCATCACTATAATTTTGTAACTCAATATATTTGGGTAGATTTAAACTTTTTGAGCAAACATAAAATTTATTAAAATTGAAAAAATCCTTTCTTATAAATAAAATTTAACATCAAATTAGTTTTTCCACATTACTTGGGCCTACTGTTATGGTAGTCATGTTGTCAGGCAATAGTTCTCCCTTATTTTTATTTTTAGATTTTTATTCGGAAACTAAAACATCAACACCCCAATCAACTTTTTCATTTAATATGATAATTTTTAGTATTTAGAAAGATAATGTTTTATTTAATAATATAATGTTTCATTTAATAGGATAATTTTTTTTCATTCAGTAAGATAATTTTTTCATTTTATAAGATAATTCTTTTCATTAATAAGACAGTTATTTCAATTAATATGATTTTTTTATTTAATAAGATACTATTTAATCTAATGAGATGATTTTTTCATATAATAGGATCATTTTTCTTTTAAAGACATAATTGTTATATAATTAGATGATTTTTCATTTATAAAATAATGATTCCATTTAATAATATATTTTTTATTCTATGAGATAATTGTTTCATTTGTTATGATATTTTTTTTATTAAATTGAGGATAAAGTGATCAAGTTAAAAAATATTAGTTCCATACTAAAGAAGAAACTTCATAAATATAAATCGATTGCTTTGAATTGTTTTCATACAAAATTTGTAACATCTAGTATAAACAACAATACTATAACACTGATTGATAATAATACAGTTATAAATATGCATAGAGAACAATACAATGTTGAATCATTAGAAGAAACTATAAATTAAATTGAACAATTTTCAACTAAGAACATTGAACTAACATCAGACAATGTGAAAAATACATTATTGGTTAAATGAAAGTTTGATACTATATTTGACGATCAAATATCTGATATTCTTTGTTTTCAAAGAAATGTGATAATTGAAAAACAAAAAATTGTTATAGATACTAAATTACCTAATTTTGATCATTTTAGAAAAATTAATGTTCATTGCATCTTGGCATATCATATATAAAATATGATGAATCTAACCATTAGAAACAGATATAATTGCCTGTTTGTCACCGAAACTATGTTCAATTTTAGAGATTCTATTATTTACGAACCTACAAATCCATTTTTTTATCAAATTAATAATGACTGTTTTAAATCATATTGTTTGGAAAATTAGAGATGAAAATGGAAATCTAATTGATTTTGATGGTGCTCATATTGACATTGTTTTGGAAATCAAAGATGTTTAAAATACTTTTAAATATTAGAGATAATTGAATCCATAAAATGTAGATATAGACGATACTAATATATTAGAAAATGATTTTTAATGAATTAAAATTATATATTTTGATACCATTATGGTAATGAATTTTTTTTGTTTTCTAGTATAATCCTTTTGTTTTTGCAAGGATTTAATGCTATTTTATTAACTTTGACTGTATATATTTTATGCATTTTACTCCTTATTAAATTCATTGTTCTATATTGTATTTTCTCTTTAAACACACATTTTTATAAACATCAAAAACGATTATATTATTAACTACACATTTTTTTACACCTTTAAATCTATTTTTTCTTATCAAATCTATATGCATACATTTTTGCTCTTAAGCCAGCAAATTCTTCCATTATTTTGCCATTACAGTCGTAATTTAATTTAACCTAACACTTTCTTATTTAGTTAAGGCATGTTATAAATATTATCATTTGGATAATCATTTGTATCAAATTTATCTATCATTGTCTTCATGTCCTCGTAAAAATTACCTGTTTTTATGTTTTAAATGTACAATCAGTATCTTGACAGCATAATTCGATTTTATCTCCGTATTTAGGTTTCATCACTTAATAATGAAAATTACACAAAAATTCTTTTGATATGTCTAGAATTGATATATGCACAAAATTAGGTTTATTAAAATATATGTTTGTTTTGTTCATATGTAAAGCAGCAAGATCAAATTAAATATAGTAGTAATATTGAAATTTGTTTTTGCTATTATTTTTTCGCGAACTTTTTCATTTGAAACCAGTTTTATATTCACCATGTTCCTGTTATTTTACATTGTTTTGCCAAACACACAAATATTCATTAATTTATTTATTAAAAACCTTTTTTCAAAGTCGATTTTGCCAATAGTTCACATCACTGTATTTAAATCCATATATGTACTTCTTCAACCAATAACATAGATTAAACTTCAGTATTCTAAGTATTTTAATAAGTGTTTGTCCATTATTTAGGCTGTGTTCCAAACTACGATAGTGTATTACATACTTTCGTTTGTTATCTTAAGTTGTCTATCACCTTAATATGCATATACTCGCAATTAGGCTACCATCCGGTGGCGAGCTCTCTCAACTCTCCTCAACCAACCAACTCCTTTTCCACTCCCTTCAAGAATTTACCAACCCCTCTCACAGATAAAAATTCCTCCCTCAAATCATTCCACTCCCTCACAGACCTCACAAGCATTGACTGCCTACCCCACTCCATTCTCCTCCACACCCTCTGAAGCTTCTCACTGTTGTTTCCTTTCCCTCTAAACACCCCCTTACTTAGCTTGCAGTGTAGCCCTCCCCATCCTCCCTCTTCATTCACCATCCTGTACATCCTGACTAGCCATTCAACTTTCCTCCTGTCCTTCAATTAGCTCCACCCCATTTCTTTCATCATCACTGATGGCCTATAGTTCAATTCTTCCTCACCATCTTGCCCTGACTTCTCCACCTACACTTAACACACCTTGCTGCCTTTATCTGCACCTTTTCCAGTTATCCCACCTCCACCTCCACCTCCACATACAGGTCCCATACTGCTGCAGCATAATTGGCTGTACCATTGTGCCATACGCCTTCTCCTTCACATCACAGCTGACTCCATTCAGCACCCTTCCCAGTATACCCAGAGCCCTTCTTCCCTTTGCAACCACCCTCTCTACCAATTTTTTCCACCTGAGGTCTCCCTGCAGTACAATCCCTAGATACTTATATTCTGCTGCTTCTTATATCTCTTGTCCCTCCCATTTGTACATGTCCACTCTTCATTTAGAAACTCACTGCCTTAGTTTTTCTTACATTTAACTTCATTTTATTTTTCCTGGTCCAAAACCATATCTTATCAATGACCGCCTGCAAATTCTCGCCCCCTCTCCCACCTCAGCATATACAACACAATCGTCTGCAAACAATCTGATTTTCCCCTAATCCTCAAACCCATGTCCTTTACAATTATGGTAAATAACAAAGGACACAGCATGCTTCCCTGTGGTATCCCAGACGTAACCTCCTCTTCCTCCGATATTGCCTCCCACACTTCCATCCTCTGCCTTCGCCCCCACAGAAAGTACCCTATCCATACCACTACCCTCCTGCCTGGTATCAGCGCCACCACTTTCCTCATCAATGTCCCATGGGGCACCTTATCAAATGCCTTCTCAAAATATATGAAGCAGCCATCCACCTGCTTCCCCTCATCAACTACCTGCACCAGAACTCTGATAACCCAGCCAGCTGAGACTCACATGATAATCTCCTCCTGAAACCATGCTGGTACTCCTCCAACCAATTCCTATTGCTCATAACCCTCACCACATACTGCACCACCAGCCTCTCCATTAATTTTCCTGTACTTGATGTGAGACTCACCGGTCTGTAGCTACCAGGCCTCCCCCTATCATCTCCCTGCTTGTGTATAGGTACCATCATAGCATCCTTCCAATCTTGTGGTAACTTACCCTCTCCTAAGGACTTTTTAAACAGCACTTCTAAATATCTCACCAACTCCCTGCCACCAAACTTTAGTGTTGAGTTTCCTATCTCATCTGGTCCCCCTGCCTTACTGCTCTCCAAACCCCTAATTACCATTTCTATCTCCCACTCCCTCATCTTAAACTCACTAAACACCCCCCGAACAATGTTTGCACCCCTATTCCAACCCTCCTTTGCCTCAAACACTGACAAGTACTGTCCTTGCAGCATCTCCGATTTTTATTGGTCATTTGTCGCATACCTACCCTCCCTTCCTGTCAGAGGGATCCCTTCCTCTCCTCCCCTTAACCGCCTAACATACCTGAACAATTTCCCCCATTCCTTGCCTTTTTCTTCTTCCACCATGTTCCTCATAAATACATTCTTTGCCTGTTTGATCTTCCTTTCAAGCACCCTACCCATTTGTTTCATTTCTTTAGATCTTATCATCCCTTCATTTCTCCACTTGCCATGTAATTTTCTGCACTTCTTCATTTTCAGAATATCCTCTCCATAATATGGTGGATCTCCCCCAGTCCGTGACCATTTCATTGTCACAAATTTTCCAACATAACTTCAATTAATCCTCTAAACTCCCTCCTCCATAGACCATTTTTTAAACCTGTCTCTCAGGAATATTTCTGACCCCTTCTTATATCCTCTCCCATACTGCCACACCAACCTTTCGGCCATTTGCACTTCCCTCCTCCTGCCAATCCCAATTTCCACAACCGGGATATGGTGGTCGCTTATACCATCCAATACTATTGCACCAACTATAGCATTCCTAGGTCAAACCACCACCACATCCAGCACTGACCCAACACCATCCTCATTCCATCTCGTATATGTGTTTCTACTACCTGGACTAATCCTCTGTTGACTAACTGTGCTGCCATTCTCTGCATCATTCTACCCATTCCTTCTGCACCCTCTACCCATTTCACCCTTGGCATATTCAAATCCCCTGCTACAACAACCCACTGCCTGTCCTTTAGTATTTCGACCTTCACCTTGATCATCTCAATTGCCTGCCATCCCTGTCCTGGTGGTCTATACACTGACAGCAAAGTAATACTTCTATTACTACTACCACTCAATTTAATTTCCATTACCTCGACATCCTCACTAACCCATTCTACATCCCCTTTTAGCCCTTTCCTTACACACACCATTATTACTCCTCCTCTCCCATCCCTGTCTCTTCTGAAGATGGTGAACTTATCCTGCCTACATTCAAAGTCCAGTACTTCCTCAGTCAGCCAAGTCTCCACAGCTACCACTATCTCCGCCCCATATCCTTCAACCTTTCCCCAGAAGCCCTCCAACTTGTTGTACACACTCCTACAGTTCACCACCATTATCTTTATACTAGTACTCAGCTTTACCATCCTACATTGCTTACCCCCCATCTCCACTCCTGTGGCCTCATCAATACTATCCTCTCCATGAGGTCCTGTTCTACCTCCTGCCCCACCTCCCTTCGAGCCAGGTCATTTGCCCCTACATGAATGAGAACAACCTTTGCCACCCTGCTATCTCTCATACCACTAACCCTTTCCTCCAAATCCCTAGTATTTGCCCCCCCCCCCTAAACAATGCTTTATATGTAATTTCCTTCTTGATATTCATCAGCTCCGCCCCCTTTACAATAGAGCTGCCTATAAAAACTACCTCTGACTCCCTTCCTACAACCTGTTCCTACTTTGTGGCTGTTCCACCCGCCTGCCTACCCTTGTCTCCAGCCTCCTGCAGCTTATTTGTTTCCCTCCCTTTGGCCAGCCATCCGCTCTCCCCTCTGGCCCTGAACTGTCCACTTTCTCTTGCTTGCTGGTCTTTGCTAATCTCACACTTGCAAGCCTCAGCATACTGCTTCCTACTTTCTACCACTGCCTGTTCCCTGCTTTCTGTTTCCCGTTTCTCTATTCCTGAATGCTTCCTGCCTACTACTATCGCCTTATGCCTTGCTACTATTTCTTGCTCCTCTAACCTTATTTGCTGCCTTGTGTCTCCTACTGCCTTTTCCCTTTCTACTGCCTCCAACTCATCTATCCTCCTCCTTAATCTTACCACCTCTATCTCTGCCTCCCTCCTCCTCTGCCTTTCCTCCTGCAGTTCCTTCTGCAGCCCTACTTACATTCTGCCTAACTCTTCCTCTCTACTCAGCTTTTCCTCCTGTGGACTGGCTTTCATTTTCCTTAGCACCCCCTTAACATCTTCCAACTCCTCCTCTAACTTATCCACCCTCATTTCTACTCTACTCTTACCCATCTTATTCCTGACCTTTTCCTCCATCCTCTCAATCCTATGCATCATTTCCCTCTCTTTCCTGCTCATCAAATCTGCCATCTCCCCTTTCCACCTCTCCTCCTTAGCCACTTCCATTGGCACTGGCATGCCCTCTACAAAGCTTCCCCTCAGCATAACCCAGATCCAATTTCCACCTTCTCCACTTATTTGTGTTTCCTTCTCTACCCTTTGTTCCCTACCACTGCCACTAACCCCTTTCCCTCAGCACATTCCTCACACTTCCACTCATGTTCCTGTAGTGATCCCAGTTCCTCCTCCCTGATCCCTATACAGCCAACATGGTACCAGCCACCACACTAGTCGCACTGCACACCACTATCTAACCTCCTCCACACCTTTCCACAGCCCCTACACTTACACCTCCCAGCCATTTTTTATCCTCTCTTTTTAAAAAATAATTTAACTAACTTAAAACTAAAACTACTCTCCATTATAAAATACACCACATACCTACTTATACACACACTTTCTTAACTAGCCTAACTTACACCATACACCCTTTACCCTCGTACAATAACAAAGGCCTCGGCCACGTGCACACAATCTGTTGCGTGGGAGAGCACGAACACTGTGAAAATTATGGTCTGGCCATGCACAAACTGCCTGGCCTGTGGTACAGGGCTCTCCCCGGGTTGATTAAACGAAAAGATAACACTATTAATGCTACATGATTGGTGAACAAAACAATGAGGCCCAGGGAGGTCACGACAGACGTCTTCACCACGTGAGTGCCGCTAGACTACTAAATATGGCCGCATGGGCCTGCGTAACCCGATGAAAAAAAAAAGTGTTTAAATGATACATGATATGGATGATGCCATTTAAATGATAAGTTAAATGCTGAATTACATAAACATTTACAAATGAATAAAATAAAATACCTTACATTAAAAATATTCAATTTTCTGACTACGTGACTGTTTTCTTCGCTGTCATGCAGCCGGTAACCCTTAACCTAAAAATAGAAGGGTTTCTTTTGAGCATGTGAGGGTCTTATTTGGCACTATATGTCCCACATTTACTTGTGCATACAATTGGTCCACGTATCTTTATTAACACTATGTCTCTATATGAATCACTTAAAATTGTAAATTGGCACAAACTTAACATATGGTTATGTTGTGAATGGACACGTCTGTTTGCTGGGCCATCATGTTGGCCACTGTGTCCTGGCCTGATTGGCCATTGAGGTTATATTGTTTTCACTATTAGTATTCTTAAAAATAACAAATGTATTATGTACACAGATTTCCTTTGATATGCTGTAAATATATGACACTATGTTTGGCACTGCATGCTGATGCAACTGTCGTAGGCAAAATGGTATGTGAATGTCAACACACTATAAAATACACATAACACTCTTATTTACTTTACTATAGTGGAAAATGCCTGGTGGTGCAGTGCACTCTTGTGCATGAAACAGAACATAAACAAATACACTATCGCGTAATTACATAACCAAGCACAACTATCAAAACGTAAACATATTTACCCTCTTATTGACTTAAATAATTTGTGTACTATTTGTACACAACACTTACCTTGTGGTATAATAATACAAAACACTTCAAACATATTAATAGCAATTTCCCTTCAAATAAAATACATTGCACTGGAATTACAATATGAACATAAAAGTAAACAAACACAACCATGTGGTCGCTGTGGTGCACATGTGACATATGATGTCAACACACTATATTTAAAAAGGCCATGAATGAAAATACACAACATTATATGAACACTTCACTGCACTCGTCGAAGTAGCGAGGCGGCGAACGAACTGAGAAGGGGCGAGGAACGTGGCACACATTATGCTTTTACCTTCTATTTGTATGTAAAGTTCCTATTGCTATTAAATATTACCTATGTATACCTGTCGTCCTCTCACCATTTATAAAAACTAGGTTTAATCTAGAACTTGAATAACATCTATCTGTATACCTTCATATGATTTCCTGTGTCAATGTAATTGCATCCTTAATGTTGCTCATGTAATATTCCCTAGGTTGTTATTGCTAATGGGTTTTCCAATTACTATTATTATTTGTAGAATAATTCATAATTGAATTGGTACGATATTCAGTAGTCTTTCTACTTAAGTAATTAATGCTTATGTTTTCTAGTTATCAGAAAGTACATTTCCCACAGATGAGTTTTAAATTGCCTATTTACAAGTTAATCTTAATAATGTATGTTACATAAAATATGTTATTAACGTGGCGTCGGTGGTTGGGGGTAGAAAATACAGGCGGTGGTCGGTGTTCATGTTAGTAAAAGTCAAAATACGGGACAAATACCCCGACTTTGAATGGAATGGGCACCACCTCACCGGATGAGCACAAGATCACTGTTCCTAGAATTGTGGGCCAAACGACCACATGGCTGTATCCCCTGACTTACACTGCACACAAGTTACAGAAAATGTAATATATAACTGGGGTATTCAGGCTCCCCAGCATGCCTCGATATTACCATTTACACTGTAGGTGAAGTACGCCTCCTGGAGATGGTGAGAAATCCCTGGATAGGGCTGGGCCCGTAGTAAAATACAATAAATGAGAATGGGCACTTGTAGTTATGTCATGAAAAGTTGTATTGCTGAGTTATGTATACAGAGACACACATACAATAACAGTCTATTTGGACTGTCCATACACCTCGTAACTACTGAATTAAGTCATCAAATTATTATTGAAATTATTATCAGACTTCTTACATGTCCTACACAGTGGATTATTAAGGATATCCATATATTCAATTACTCACACGATGCAGCACAAAGTAACCGATGAAAAATAAACCTTAATACAAAATTAACACTAGCAGGAAATGGTGGGAATTATAAGGGCCTATGCCATGAAATGCCTTTCGTTTGTGGAAATAAAAAGTACATTATACTGTCCTATGTTGCTTTTATTTGGCAATCGCTTTACATAATCCTACAAGAAGTAACTTGCTACAGTTTCGCCGGGTTTGTCCTGCTAGCATGAGTTACACTGAATAGAGTCCAAGGGCTATAAAAATTACGTGCTGCTTAAACTTCCTCAGTCAATGCTGGCCAGGAGCATAACAACCAGGGAGGGCAAATATGTTGTTAACCCCCGCCCAAATTTCAAGGAAGGGCGCCAAACACACGTCTTCATATATAAAAATTAAAACATTAATTTTCATTTTATCGCCTGTTGTTTAGTGATAGGAGGGGCGCCGAATGCACACATCAGAGGTAAGAACAGCCTATGCCTAAAATATATTGTTAAGTATCACTCAGTATCAATTGTCTAATAAGTAGCTATAGTCCATTCATGGATGGCAAATGGTTACTGGCGATACCGGAGTTATGACTTGGGAAATTATTCATTTAGAGTATTGGGAAAGGGAGGGGTTGGGTTATTTTCCTCACTGTATAATGTTTAGGATATAGTTTTACAAATGTTTGAATTTAAAATACAAGAAATTAATAAGATTTGGCTATATTTAAAATTAAATCTATAGTCTCCATTTTGTTATAGCAAAGAACTTATTCACTATATTTTAATATAATTTTGCTTATATAAACTCAGCCACATAGACGACAATGCTTAAAAACACTTTTAAAAAATTATTAAAAATCATAAATTAATTTAAAAGAGTAGAGATTTGCGAGAGGTAACCAAACATTGCCACAGACCGCCTGGCCATTCTGTCATGCCCATCAGAACCTCGCTGTGAAATAAAAGCAATCCTGTAGAGTAGCCCTTTGTGTACACAAGGATAGCGAACAGCTAAAACTCTTCGATTCCCCTTCTTTATTACACTCGCCTGATCCATCTTCACTCACATTTCAAGGTCACGCAGGCAGGAAAGTAACTAATTTTATCAATCTAGGTAAATATAAACAATTTCTGAGAAATCTTGTTGAAGTGACGCATTACTTACCTCACCTAACAAGCCACCATAGCAAAATTGAGAAAAAATTTCACTTAAGTAGTACCTAGGCAGTTTTTAAAGCAATAACACTCTTCTTAATATAGTATACCATAATTCAGTACTGCCCGAATTAGCTAATAAGCGCAGTGAATATAAAATGTATTTGAATAACATAATTGTTATGCTTAAATCACATTAAAAAATTGCAATCCATTTTCATATTCGCTTAAAATCATTAAATATAGCTATTGAAATGCGGCATTCGAAATAATTTTGCCCTTGTGTTTTAGTATTTATTGTAAAATTTCTCGCAAAATACATGAAAAATTTTAGTACACAATTCACAGAGATATACATTTACAAATTGAGCAAAAGCCATAGCTATTATATATAATAGGCCTAAGTGTGTGAAATGTCCATATATATACTGCTCAAAACAATTAAAGGGACAAGATTTAGAACAGATATAACATTGGACGAGTTGTGTACACAATGATATATTATGTTTCTTCATATCAGTCAAACTTTTATCAAACAACTCTTTAAACATGAACATGTCGCTTACAGACACTAGATGCTGTACGGTTACATGCTTGATTGATCCCCCACTTTAATATTCTACATAACACAATATATTTCACTATTTAATGGAGAAAATAGGTATGATGATTGATTTCATGGACCATTCGTCTCTGGAAAGGATATCGGGACATCAAACAGAAAGTCTAGCTTAAACATTACCTGGTTGAAAGCTACTGCCAATCAAAATTAAGTCCCTCTAATTTTTTGAGCAATGTATTTTCAACGAAATTGCATGACATTGATGATAGCTAGGAGGCATTATTTTAGAATGATTCAACCACTAATATTTCTTTTTTTTTTTTTACTTTTTTTGCTAATAATGCACCTACACACTTGTCGGAGAACTTGATGAACGCTTTAAGCAGCCTGGATTTGAGAGAGTTCGAATGTTGGAGGAAGCCTTATTATTGGATCCTGAGGAATGGAATGCTGCTACAGAAGATGTTCTTAGTATGTATGGAATAAATGTTCCGCGATTTAAGTCACAAGTATCTGTCATGGCTCCATTTATACTTACAAAGTGTTCTTTGAATGAAATTGTTGAATGTCTCAAGGGCAATTCACAAAAGAAAGCAGAGAAATCTTCCCCGAAGTGCTTAATATATTGCGCCTGCTTCTTGTGATTCCGCCACATCAGCAACTGCAAAATGCTCATTCGCCCTCTTAAAGCGGCTGAAGTCTTACTTGAGATCTATTATGACACAGGAAATATTAAACCATTTGGCGATTTTGCACTGTTATCAACAACATATTGCACAAAATGGACGTTAAATATCTTTGCCGAGAATTTTGTTGAAACCCATGCCATGTTTCAGTGTTTGCGAAATTATTTGAGTAATATTTTGCAGTACTTTTGTCTTTTTTATTCTACATATTTATTTCTATTTCATAAACTGCCATATTGCAATGTGTATTAAGTGTCTTTCATTTTAAGTAACAACTGAGAGTGATATGTTCCTGTGATCTGTTATGGACTATTTATGTATGTTTGTGTTTTGAAAAGTTACAGGCATGCAGAAATCAGCTATTCAAACCTTTAGGTTTAAAATGTGGTTGACAAATCTGTAAAAGCAAAATACTTGACTGTAAACTTCAGGCCTGCCATTAACAGTTATAGAAATTTTTAACATTTTATTTTCATGCTTTTGTAATGAACATACTGTAGGTCTGGGGATTATTGTATTATAAAGTAATGGTTGAAAGATATCTAATCGAGGCATACTTTGTTATAGTTTAAGAAAATTTGTTCGTTTTAACAACCAATGTTATGGTAGGCTTACATACATGTTTTTGTCAGGTTTCATTATAAAATTCAACATGTTAACACAACTCATTAATATCTTAGGACATGTTAATTAACCATATATATAGAGAGAGAAAGAGAGAGAAGGTGAGAGAGCGATTGTGGTTGAAATATCTGTAATGAATAAAGGGGCACCAAAAATCAATGGGGTGCCAAATTCGTTTTGCCCCCACCTAATATAAACATGTTGTTACACTGCTGATGTTAGCACTGGGTAGACGATGGGCGGTGTCCAAGGCGGCAAAAGAAGTGATTTTGTAAATGAATAAGTTATTGCAGAATTAAATGATGAGTAACAAATATCCCCCCCCCACCCGCAATAACCACCACACAAAGTCCAGGAAGCATGGAACGCGGTCACATGCAACCGACCCCTCAATATGCTCGATGCGTACTGCCAAGGCCGTGTGGCACGTTGGCTAACTCTGACAGGCGAGCAGATCATGTGGCACTACATTATAACATACTTTCTCACTCGATCTTGCTCACCTACTTGAACACACAAAATAACATTGCAATAAATTAGAAACATCAACACTGAATAAAATTTTCTTTGCAAAGATGAGATGTAGCGAAATGTACAAAACACATGTGAGATGAAAGTAAACATGACAAACAGAAAACACTTGCACCGGACCGGGCTCTGAAAAAGGACTTAAAGGTTGGGTGTCTTTATTAAACACAAAGTTCATGGCCATTCGGCTGGGCAACGGTGCTTGAGGCGCTGCGCTAGTACTACACTAGCTTGCCCTTCTTTGCACTGCACTCGTCACACACACTTCATGCATCATGCACACACAATACTGCACTGATGAACCAACGTAGAGTGTAGACGTCTGCTGCAGTGCCATTGGAGTGGTCGGCCGGACAAACATGCTATAAAGGGGAAGCGAGCACACGTCAAAGATTCCCCCTGCCTACTTGAGGCAGTTTGAAGGCCCAACTACACTATTTGCAGTAAGTGGGCGCTCTTGGGATCTTCCGAGGCCACAGGAAGTACACCCTCCCCGGTTGGGCTGTACCCCATTGTGCTATCTGCTGATCATTGGGTAGCTGATGGCTCATTGTGCCACCAGTTGCCCTAATGCACACACACTGCTGACACAGATATGGTGGATGTACCTGCCAATGTGACTCCTGGAGGCAGAACAAGCCAGCTGACCCACTGCCTCACTCCCGCTATCACTACTTGAGCTGTCCTTGCTGTCACTCGTCTCACTGTGCTGCCTCCTCTTGCTGTGCTGCTCCAGACGCGACCCAGGTGAACAGCTGTCTAGGGGGTGATCACCTGCCAGTGTCCCACTGGCTGTTAACTCCCTCTCCCATGCTGCATTGCTGTGGTGGGTTACCTCTTCCTTGATGGTGGTTGGCTTGTCTGAAAACAGCCCCGATGCCGTCGACTTGACGTCTGGGGGCTTCATTATGCCACCTGTGGCTAGTGGTGCTTTGAGCCTAACTGCATTGCCCTTGATGGCGTTGCGACAGCAGACATTGTAACATCATCAAATGGTGGCTCCATTAATGCTGTTGGTGCAAGAATGGGCGCGATTGGGTCAATGGTGGTGCTCTTGTAGGCGCCATGCCATCGACGTCACTGGGGACTGCATTTCGATGCTCCCTAGAGGACGTGGTTTTGCCATGCAACATTGGGTCTCCTGCCCAAGTTGGTGCTGCTTCTCTTCGAGGTACTGCACTACCTGTCTCTTCCGTACCTTCCATGCGGAGCTCGTTGTCGACGAGGCCTCAAGGGTCTCTCCAGGTGGTACCTCAACATCAGTTGTTTTTGTGGATCCATTGCATCTCCCCTTACTGGAGATGTCACTGCACTTTCCTCATCCCCTGTGGCCCTCGGGAGCTCGGCGACACCATCACCGTCGAGGGGTGGAGGGCCATCAGGACCGACTTCGTAGCCGACAGTGCCCAGGGTGAGCCGGATGTTGTCCCGATGTACCCTCGCCCTTCTCCCCTCCATGCAGACAGTTTAGGTGATGGTCCCGTGCTTCTAGATTATCTGGTATGGCCCACTCAATTTTGCTGCAAACCCCATGCAAAATAATAAGCATAAAGCTGATTGTGGGTGAGTTCTGATGTAGACTTGCTGGCCTACTTCCAACACCAATGACGGCTTCGTACTGGTAGGCAACTACTTCGCTGTGTAGCACTCATGCTGCGGCTGTACCTCCTGCTCTCGCTGACTGTGTAATCTCCGGTGAGTCTCATTGTTGTGTGCCTTGCTGCTATTTCCCACCCACGGATAATTGGCCTCGCCAACAGTACTTCGGCAGGTTTCTTGCCTGTGGAAGTGTTGACACCCCGGCAGAGAGTATATCACATGGCTGGCGGGTTTTCTGCCCAAGCGACATGCTGGTCACCCACATGTAGCCACAGATGCACTTTCAGTTCCTGATTCCTACAATCTTTGCGATAGGCCCTGGGTGCACATGACACTGCCTTTGTCATGTGATGTACCCTCTACCTGCCACACAACTCTTTCCACATTTTTCCCATAAATTGCATAGCGTTGTCTTTAAGGAGGTTCTTAGAAAATCCCCACCACTGGAAAAAGTCCTCACTGAGTACTCGTGTGATCTTGGCTGTTTACACACTACTTTCCAGGTAGGTTTCAACCCATTTCGAGAAATTGTCTGTTACCACTAGGACGAATATTTTTCCTCCTGTAGTCCTAGGGGAAGGTCCTATGATATCTAGGACTACTGTTTCGAATTGCTTCCTTGGTACCTGTTCCTGCTGTTGTTGCCTGCCATCGGCCCTGCGAGATTTGAATAAGTTACACTTAGCACACTTTTGCATGTAGAAACACGTGTGTTGCTTGAGGGCTAGCCAGAAAAAATACTAATGCACATTAAACATTGTTTGCTCTGCACCAGGATGTCCTGCCACATTGCCAATGTGTGAATGGGCCTGTTCCCACACACACGTGGGGACAAACACCCTCCACTTGCTGGGTTTCTGCAACAAACATGTTTCTAGGTGCCCATCAACAACACCCCATCCTACTTCCTGCTGTGCGAATATATTCAACATTTCCTGCATGAATTGACATCCCTGCTGTACCTGTGTGACTTGGTTGTACAACTCATTAATCAAAACATCTCTATTGGCTACTTCAATTTGTTGCATGTAAACTTCCGTCACTGGCTTCTGTGCGTCTGGAGGTAGTATCTCTTCCCAGTCTGTGTCATCCTGCACAATTATCTCCTCACTGGGAGAGTGTGATAACGTGTCCACTAGCTGGTTTTATTTGCCTGGTATGTGTTCGATAATGAAGTCATATGCTAGTTACACGTGGCTTGGTTAAGGGGCCTGAAATCAACACAAAACCACCATGTTCCATCTTTTTGGGGTGCAAGGATTATGGCTGAATCATAGACATGGTGCGTTAGTTCAATGACCCCTTTGTTTAATGTTTCCTGTATCTGATGTTTAATTATCCAGTCTTAGTGTGATAAGTACTCTCACAGACTGGTGCAAACTGGTTTCTCTGCCATTAGGGGAATTTCGTGTTCTGCTACTGTAGCATGGCGTAGGGAGTCGTGTTTGGCTAAAATGTCCCTATGCTCATTCAATAGACACTGAAATGCTGCCTGCTTTTCGGGTGGAACATCCTTATCTATGTCCCCTAGCGCAATGTAGGGTAGGCTATCTGCCAGATTGCAGTTCAAGTTGTACACAGTACAGCTTTCCTTTGCACAAACATGTATGCGACATGCAACTGGTTCCACGTGAGTGTTATGTTCAGAGAGTCATGGAACTCCCAGAATAGCCTCCTCTCTAATCTCCGGTGTTATTATGGCTGTCATGACTGTCTCAATATCCTATACTCGCACTGTTACGGTAGCTAGCCCTATTGTGGCTCTGCACTGGTCATTAGTCGCAAGTCGAATTACATAGTGTGATATCCTGTTCGCTTACAAAGTATGTGTGTAAGAAGTTGTGCGATCCTGCAGTATCTATTAACACATTACATCGCTGGTTATTCACAGTGACGAGGATTCTGATGAATTATGGCTGACTGCTTCTAACCTGCTGTATAAGTGCCTGTTGATGTGACGGGTCTGGTGTTACATGTTGTGGGAGCGGAGTGGTATAAGCATCGGGTCCCCTCACCCCTGCATCCAGTTTCCCTGCTTCTGCTTGCTAGCTGCTTCATGCAGTCCAAGTGAGGGTTATTCGGGCACTGGCTGCGCCAATAAAACACTTCCTGAGGGTTGTAGCGACACGGATTCCTGGGTGTTTGATTTGGATCCCAACCATTTCCTGGGTTTCCCACAACGGATCTTGCACTTTTCACTTCCACTTTTTGTTTACTCATGTGTTTTTCTTTCCCAGTAGCCAGAGAATATTTGTAATAATTCCCTTGGCATTGTCGGAAAGTTTTAAAAGATTTATGGTTATGGCGTGCACTGTGTCCACCATTGTTCCCATCACGTTGCTCGTGGTGCCATCATAAAACACTCGGATCGCGACGTGGATGTCCGCCATTATGCTCTAACACAATGGTGGTGTGCATTAAGTCCTCTAGTGTACAATTCAGGAATGGTATAAGAGTTACGTGGAACTCTGGTCTTGTGGTCTCCGCGACCACTTCCAGCATGTCTCACTCTGGTAGGTGTGGATGAAAGCAGATAACCAGGTGTCTCTTCCAATGTAAGCGTCCTCTGCACGTGCAATGAGGTAGACACTCCCCGGAATTGGCTACGAAAAGCAAAGTTAAATTCGTCCCACTGCAATCCATAATGGTTTAGCGAGTACCACCAGAACCGTGCTTTCTCATGGAGTTGCGCTCCTACACAGCTGGCCCACTCCTTCGGACTTATGTTTACCTAATCAATCTTGTGGTACAATCCTCCAGGAAGGCGGTAGTATCTTACAATGGTGTTCCAGCAAATGTTGGAATTGTTTGAAATTTTGTGGGCATTTTGACTGGTGTTGGTCCTGGCGGGTTGAAGTTCGGTTTGGATTCAGCTGTTCCATTTTCCATTCCACGCTCCACTGCCTGTTGATTGTAGGGTGATCCTTCAATATGGTTTGGTTGGTAGGGTGTTAAAGATTAGAGGGATGTGTGGGGTATTGCAATTTGTGGTAAGAGCAGATGAAAAATTGGCTTTGAATATAGGGCTGGTAACAGTGCGTAGTATGTGTTGAGTAGTAGGAACAGAAGGGATGTATTGGTTAGGGTAGGCTTTTTTAGTGGTGCTGGCATCAGCAGCAGTTGTGTATTGTCACTTTCCATGTGCATACCGGTGATGCATGGCATCCGCGTGTTTTTTGTTTTGTTGCTGTGTATGGGTGACATTGCAATATTGTGCCCTGTGTAGCTGCTCCTTCCCTATTGTTCCTATTTCGTCGGGCATTCCCACTCCTCAGCTGCAGCATTGCACAATATTGTCATCTCCTCCCTTGCAGTTCATTGCACTCATGCTATTCCATTGTGGTTTCTACTCAATCTGCAAATATTGTTTTTTTGTGTGCTTGCTTCCTTCTCCTCTGTACTGCATTTCAGGCACATTAATGATAAGTCTATGGTTGAGGTTAATTTGATTTTGTACATGAACTCGTGTTGGTAGCCAGTGTGGTACTTGATACAGTTCAACATTATCACATCTTATCTGGTGCACAATAAATTACCACAATATTTTGGTAAGCTGTAATTGGGAACTGAGGCATTTTCGATTTTTGCCTGTGCTAACACTTGCACTGCTTGGTTGGTACTGTCACTTTCACTGTCTTTTCCTGCTTGATTTCCTCATGGTTGTTCGCAGTGTGGTCGTCTCCAAAGCTGAAGCATCGGTTCCAACTGCAGTGTTGTGTCCCGAGTTCAAACTTCTCGACAAAGTCCTGCATAACAGGCTGTAAGACCTGTAAACACAGCGGCACTGGTGTTCAAGCGTGTGTGTAATCTTCAATGTTTGTCAACAAGAGATCCATGTGGTCGCGATGCAGCTGCATGAACCGGCACTGAGTACAGCATTGCAGGAAATGGAGTGCCTTCCCCTCTCGTGGCTCACCCCTTAGCGCACGCCATTAGGGGGTAATGACCAGTGTAGCACAGGATCAAGGTAGCAGAGCATTGCCTGCTATCTGTGATCGATCGCTGCTCAACTGTTCTGGCATGGCTCTGGTGGAGGGCGTAGCACTGTCACACGCCCTCCAATCCTTTGTTTGCTGCATTCGTCAGGTAGCACTGGATGACATCATGTAACGCCACAAGATCGCCATTATCCTGCACGTGCTCGCCCTCACTGCAGCAATGGCAGACACCCTGATGTTCTGGTGTACTTTTCCTTGCTAACCATGTGGTGTACATACTGGCATCTGGAGGCATCCAGAAGGTGTCACAGTGCTTATGCTGGCCTTGTTAACGCTTCGCTGTCCTCTTGTTGCAGGTAGGCAGGAAATCCAGTAGGGATAACTTGGATGGGTTAATTTGGCTAGAAAAATTGTGGGAAAATTTTGGTGGGTTTCCAGTAAATCTTCTGAGGTGGAACTTTGTGGCGGGAATTTTGACACATCGAAGGGTAACAATTTGATGTTGTGTAGTGAAGCGAAAGGGGTTGATGTTAAGTTAACAGGGATGGTAAAATGTGAGGTTAAGGATTTGTTGTGATTTATGCAACTAGGCACCAGACATCGCTTAAGGGCATCAGCAATGATGGTGGTGTTGCTGGAGCATGTACACTCTGGGAGTTCTTGGGGTGCTGTGGGCTAAATTACCCAGGTAGAAATTTCCCATTGTGCAGATTGCAGTCCCTGCGATGCATTGTTTGATGTGTCGGATATTAGGTTTACTAAATGAGGGACTATATGGGCTGTCCATACGTCTTGTAACTGCTGCAGTATACCATCAAATTATTATTGAAATTGATATCAGGCTTCTTACATGCTGTACACATTGTATTGTTAGGGCTTTCCATACACATAATGACTCACACGATGCAGCACAAAATAACACAAGAAAAATAAGCCCTGATACACATTAAACATTTGCAGGAAAAACAGAAATTAAAAGGTCCCTTACCCTGAAATGCCTTTCGGCTGCCAAAACAAAGAACATGTTACACTGTCCGATGTTGCATTTACTTGGTAATCACTTTACATACTCCCCCAAGAAGTAACTTGCTACAGTTTCACCATGCTTGACCCACTGGCGTGAGTTAACTGTAAAGAGGCCGAGGGCTAATAAACACATGTGCTGCTTAAACTTCCCCAGGCAATGCTAGCACTGGGAAAGACGATAGGCGATTTCCAGGTGGCGAAAGAAACAGTTTCGGTAAATTAATAAGTTATTCCATAATTAAATGATGGGTAACAAAGATTGCTGGGTGCTCGGGCGCAAGAAATGCAGAACGCGGTCACACACAACTGGTCCCTCACGATGATCCACGCTTTCTACAAGCTCCATGTGCCACTTTCAACTGAGTTGGCGAACAAGCATGTCATGTGGCATTAGTATGACATACTTTCTCACTGAATCTCGCTTACCTGCTTGAACACTCAACATAACATTGCATAAAATTAGAAACATCAACACTGAATAAAATTACCCGTGAATCTATGAGATGGAACTAAATGGTCAATGCATGTGAGATGAACATAAGCATGACAAACATATACAACATAAGCATATACAACACAATTGTCTGCAAACAATCTGATTTTTCCCCTAATCCACAAACCCATGTCATTTACCATTATGGTAAATAACAAAGGACACAGCATGCTTCCCTGTAGTACCCCTGGCGTAATCTCCTCTTCCTCCGATATTGCCTCCACCACTTTCACCCTCTGCCTTCGCCCCCTGAGAAAGTACCCTATCCATTCCACTACCCTCCTGCCTGGTATTAGCACTGCCACTTTCCTCCTCAATGTCCCAAGGGGCACCTTATCAAATGCCTTCTCAAAATATATGAAGCAGCGATCCACCTCCTTCCCCTACTACCTGCACCAGATCCTCTAATAACCCAGTCAGCTGAGTCTCACATCAGTATCCCCTCCTGAAACCATAATGGGACTACTCCAACCAATTCCTATTGTTCATAACCCTCACCACATACTGCACCACCAGCCTCTCCATTACTTTTCCTGTACTTGATGTGAGACTCACCGGTCTGTAGCTACCAGGCCTCCCCCTATCCTCTCCCTGCTTGTGTATAGGTACCATCATAGCATCCTTCCAATCTTGTGGTAACTTACCCTCTCCTAAGGACTTTTTAAACAGCACTTCTAAATATCTCACCAACTCCCTGCCACCAAACTTTAGTGCTGAGTTTCCTATCTCATCTGGTCCCCCTGCCTTACTGCTCTCCAAACCCCTAATTACCTTTTCTATCTCCCACTCCCTCATCTTAAACTCACTAAACACCCCCCGAACAATGTTTGCACCACTATTCCAACCCTCCTTTGCCTCAAACACTGGCAAGTACTGTCCTTGCAGCATCTCTGATTTTTCTTGGTCATTTGTCGCATGCCTACCCTCCCTTCCTGTTAGAAGAGGGATCCCTTCCTCTCCTCCCCTTAACCGCCTAACATAACTAAACAATTTCCCCCATCCCTTGCCTTTTTCTTCTTCCACCATGTTCCTCATAAATACATTCTTTGCCTGTTTGATCTTCCTTTCAAGCTCCCTACCCATTTGTTTCATTTCTTTAGATCTTATCATCCCTTCATTTCTCCACTTGCCATGTAATTTTCTGCATTTCTTCATTTTCAGAATATCCTGTCCATAATATGGTGGATCTCCCCCAGTCCATAACCTTTTCATTGGCACAAATTTCTCCAACATAACCTCCATTAATCCTCTAAACTCCCTCCACAATCCCTCTCACCCTCCTCCATAGACCATTTTTTAAACCTGTCTCTCAGGAATATTTCTGACCCCTTCTTGTCTCCTCTCCCATGCTGCCACACCAACCTTTCGGCCATTTGCACTTCCCTCCTCCTGCCAATCCCAATTTCCACAACCGGGATATGGTGGTCGCTTATACCATCCAATACTATTGCACCAACTATAGCATTCCTAGGTCAGACCACCACCACATCCAGCACTGACCCAACACCATCCTCATTCCATCTCGTATATGTGTTTCTACTACCTGGACTAATCCTCTGTTGACTAACTGTGCTGCCATTCTCTGCATCATTTTACCCATTCCTTCTGCACCCTCTACCCATTTCACCCTTGGCATATTCAAATCCCCTGCTACAACAACCCACTGCCTGTCCTTTAGTCTTTCGACCCTCTCCTTGATAATCTCAATTGCCGGCAAACCCTGTCCTGGTGGTCTATACGCTGCCAGCAAAGTAATACTCCTGTTACTACCACCACTCAATTTAATTTCCATTACCTCGACATCCTCACTAACCCATTCTACATCCCCTTTTAGCCCTTTCCTTACACACCATTATTCCTCCTCCTCTCCCATCCCTGTCTCTTCTGAAGATGGTGAACTTATCCTGCCTACACTCTATGTCCAGTACTTCCTCAGTCAACCAAGTCTCCACAGCTACCACTATATCTGCCCCATATCCTTCAACCTTTCCCCAGAAGCCCTCCAGTTTGTTGTACACACTCCTACAGTTCACATCCATTATCTTTATACTAGTACTCTGCTTTACCATCCTACATTTCTTACCTCCTATCTCCACCCCTGCGGACACAACAATGCTATCCTCTCCATGTCTCTCCCCTTCCGTTTCCTTGCTTCTAACTGATTGCTATTTCAACAACTGCTGCTCTGCCCTGACCCACTCCATGCAGCCAGCTACTTCTCTACCTAGCAGATCACCTAGAATTCTCTTTCCCTGTTCTGTCAGGTGAACCTGGTCCCTCCCTACACTTTCCCAGCCTACCCATTTCCTACTATCTATAAATGTAGCCTCCAAATCCCTACACACCCTTTCATATGCCTCACTCACAGCCACTGCCTTCCTGTAGGATACTCCTTTCCTACCTTTCCTAACCAACATGCCACTGACTACTGCCCTAGCTCCAGGGAACTTCTCCCGCACTTTCCTCAGCAATCCCCTAAGGTCCTGCTATACCTCCTGCCCCACCTCCCTATGAACCAGGTCATTTCCCCCTACATGAATGAGAACAACTTTTGCCACCCTGCTATCTCTCATACCACTAACCCTTTCCTCCAAACCCCTAGTATTTATAAGAGCCTTGCCTCGTAGAGACTATCTTTAAGGAAGAAAAAATAACCAAACATAATGAAATATCACTGACACTATTTTAAAATGTGATTTACACAATTATTGTTATCATTGTTCTGAACCAATTTTGCTGGCGTTCGGAGAAGCCAAAAATTAGTTTATCTCATTAAGGTGCTCATGATTTTATGAGAACCAATTACGCGACGGTCATAAATAATTTGAGTAAAATTGCCCCATTTTTTCCTGCATCTATGCAATGTTTTATTTACAGAACAAACCTACTGTGGCGTGCTTTCTGTGGCTATAAAAATGTAAATAAATAATTTTATCGTTGGGGAGAGATTGTAAAATGATATTCGGAAATTCTGCATTCTGTTGGTTTATATTTGGTTTCATTGTTCTGGAAAATTGTTACTGTGATGGTGCAGGTAAAAGTGCCAGATTAACAACGGCATAGAGTCCATAACTCTAATATTTTTCAATAAGTTTAGGACAGTGATTTACATTCCTCAAGTGGTCTTAAAACAAAATATTTTCCTTCTCGTATCATCAGTATCGCTTACCTGATGTAAATATATCTAATGTAGGATTTGTGGCTCATTGACAGTGGTTGGTGATTAAACATTAACAGTATGTAGACAGAGTTATGTTGGTATGCCGTGAATGTGTAGGAAGGGACTATGTGAATTTTATGGGCCAGGGAAAGGATGTTAGCTGATCTGCTAGGTAGGGATATAGTTGGCTGTTTGGAGAGGGGTAAGAGTGTTAAAAGAGGACAGGAATAATAACCAAAGAAAATTGGTGTGGGGGGCGACACTTGTGGAAAGAGCCTTATAGGCTGTTCACGATAAAGTGAGCACTTTTTAAGGCCCTTCCAACAGGCATTAACCACTTATAAATATATCTTATAGCAGTCTCAGGCATTAAATTTTGAGGGTAGTGAAATGTATACACTGTGTTTATTGGTCACATTGCAATGCTTATATTAAAAAGCAGCAGGAAGATGGAGATTGGATGAAAGGAAAAATTAGAAGGGCCTTAAAAATTGCTCACTTTACCGTGAACAGCCTATATAATCAGAACAGAGAGGAGAAATTTTGACCACTGAAACAGACGTAGGAGAAGGACTGGACACTCAAAGGAGTAGGAAAGGAAATTGATGAGGATTGCATTAAGAGGACTATGTAGCTGCGCATTCTAGGTTAAGAAGTGAAAGAGTGATGCTAGCAACACTAACACGCACCCCTAGCCCCTCATCGCTCCTATGCGCAAGTAGTTCAGTGTTTCCATCATGATGCTCGACTGTGCAAACTAGATCTACAACAGTGGCACTTTATAACACGCGATGAAAGACCACAGGTTAAACTACGTTCATTTCTCTTACCACTCAAGGAAACTGCATAGGCAAGCTTTGAAAGTGTGATACTGCACTTTTTTCTCCACAAATACACTTAAAATGATAAAAGTAAAAAAGATAGGTATGTAGATAACTTTTTTTCTGGCAAAACATTGTATTTCCAGAAATTTTAGTTACCGAAAAACGTGTATCCGCACAACCAATGATTTCGCAGAAAGTGTTCCAATACATAGTCCTTCTTATGTTAATAGTGATTAATTGTAGAAGCTTATACAATGGATAGCTTCTGGGGAATGGTTGAAGAATATGGTGCTGATATTGTCGTAGCAGGGGAGACATGGCTTTGTGAAACGTGTTTAAGTGCCAACAAGATAAATTTACAGTTTACAAAAGAGATGGAGCCAGGAAAGGAGGGGGAATAATGATATGCTAAAGAAAGGGCTTGGAGAAGTCTGTGGAATGGGTTAGTGGTGTGACTGAGATGATGGGAATTGTTATAATGGGGAAGGGTAGATGCATCAGATTGCTAGCAGTGTACAGGCCACCAGGTCAGGGATGGCAGGCAATAGAGGAAAGGAGTGTTAAACTGAAGGACAAACAGTGGCTGGGGACCTGAACATGCCGGGTGTGGAGTGGTTAGAGGGAGCTGAGGGGATGGGCAACATGATGTAGAGGATAACATCACAATCACTGAACAGAGGGTTGGTTCAGGCAGTAGTAACATCCACAAGAAGTAAAGGAGAAGGTTTTGGGGCAGTGCTGGATGTGGCGTTGGTTAGGCCAGAGATTGCCATAATTGGTTCAGTAGTCTTAGTTGGCATCAGTGATCACGATATTCTGGAGGTGGTAATCGGGATTGGAAGACTGAGTATAGAGGATCCTAGGGTTAGAGTATTATAGGAGGGAAACAAGGAGGGGACAGATCGTTTCTTGAGAGATAAGTTTGAGAAGTGGGGCAAGGTAGAAAGTATAGAAGGTTTGTGGAATAAATTGAGAGGAATCGTAGAGAGAATGTTGAAGAAATTTGTTCCAAAGGAGATAAATGCTGGGGGTGATCCATAATAATATTGAAGGGAAATAGAAGGTTGAAGAGAAAGTGTATAAAAATGCACGTATGGTGGAATAACACAAGATCAGATATCTAGTTCAAGGGAAAAGAAAAGGAATGTTGAAAGTTGTCGAGGTAAATTAAGAAGGTTAAAGGAGGAGAGGGCGGTATCCCAGTGTTGAATAGTAAAAGGGTTTTTGTTTAGAATTTCTGTAGAGGAAGGCAAGTTGCAACAGGGCTGGAAGGAGGCATTGGTGGTTCTGGTTTACAAGCAGGTGGAGGGAAGGAAAAATCCAGGCAGTTTCAGGCCTGTGAGTCTCACATCGAGTAAAGGAACGTTCATGGAGAGTCTTGTAGTAGCCTACAGTATGCGGTAGAGGTTATGAATTAAAAGAACTGGCTTCAGGCGAATCAATATGGTTGTAGGGCAGGTTACTCATGTGACATGTAACTGGCTGGATTGCTGGAGATGTAGTGCAGGCAGTAGATGAGGGGAAGCAGGTGGATGCCAGATTCATCTTTGAGAAGGTCTTAGATAAGCTGCCCCATGGGATTTTGATGCAAAAAATGGATGAGCTACTGGATGATACACAGGTAGTGGATTGGATGGGGACTTTCTGAGGGGGAGAAAACAGAGGGTGAAATTGGGGAGGGTCCCTGCCAGAGGAAGGTGGGGTTGGGGCTCCGCAGGGTAGTGTGCTGGGCCCCTCGTTCGCCATTGTAGTTAATGACGTTGGGGATATTGTTTTGTGGCAAAGTGAGGCAGTTTGGGGAGATTGTGTGCTGTATGCAGAGTTATACAGATTAACATTTTATGTCCTTTTCACTTGGGTGAATTCTGGGATTTGATCACTTCATTCATATTATTTTATTAGTGGCAAAGTTAATGCAATAGAAACATTTAAGTTTAGTTCATGAGTTAGAGATAGCCTACTTACGTGGTAATTGTGAAATTTATAGTGTTGCACATATTAGGACTTAAATAATTGTTGAAAAGTTTTTAACACATATTTCTAGTGATTTTTTTTCAAGTACCTATTGATATTTGATTGGGTAATTGTATTTCTTGCAAAAAACTGTTTCAAAATGTATGCTAGGCCTATTATTGGTACAGTATGTTTTTCATTGTCACAACCATTTTAGTATGCCCATTGAAAAGTTGTGATTCAAGAAAATGCAATGCTAATTTTGAGTGCTGAATAAGTTGTAATTGGATGAACCTCTTCACGGGGTTCCCACCTAAGGCAAGGTCGCAAATGGATGACAGGAGGTTGGTGCTAGTCAGAGTTGGTTGCCCTACCTGTCGCTCTGATCATCCTGAAGAAATGCTGAGCTGAGGTGAGATGGGGTGAAGAATAGCGGAGTGAAGACAGAAGAAAGCAGGATAACCACAAGTAAACCCTTACATAAGGCAGCATCTGCCCTGCTCCCACTAGTGCTCTCAGAGTTGAGATGCCAATAACTGATGAGCTTAGCCAACTCTGGCTCCAAAGCTTGAATATTGAATAGGCTACGGTAGGCCTATTCATAATTAATATTGTAGTTCCTACTTTAGCTATTCTTGGAGGAGGGAGGGCGGGTGAATTTCCAGTATTTATTTTAAAGCATTTGAAGGTGTCCAGGTGTTGAATTATTATTTCGTAAAAGGGTGGTTTCCAGTTCCTATCACATCCTAAGCAGTAACGTTGCATGGAGCATGTAAAAGGAATCAGAAATACCCTTTCATGATACATAAAACATCTGTAAACTCAATAAATAACTCTCATAGTTTATGTAAGTATCCTTTTTAACTGTGCAGTTACCAAACTGCCCCATTTTGATATACAGTTACAGAGACACATTAATGTTTATTTTATGTAAATTAAAGGACGTCTTATGACTCCAGGCCAGCACATTGAGTATGGTTCTGTTACGGTACCATGGGATGGCATAACTTTGGCCCAAATATAGGAAAGTAGTATTTCCTTTAGCAATTATCAAAAACATACATTTCTGTTCTCCTGCTGTTCTCTGATAACTAAACAATTTCAGCAAAATGAGGATTTTGTTATTTTAGCATACAAAAAATGTTTACGTCAATGTTTTTGCTTGAGTAGTAGGTAGGTAAGTAGGGCTTGACGTCTCATTGACGCAACATGATTAGAGAAGGAGCAAGTTGCTCAGAGAAGCACAGTAGCGAGGAAGGAATCAGCCGTAGCCTGTAGTAAGGAACCAACCCAGCATTTGTCTGAAGTGATTTCAGAAAACCAAGACCAGGTTTTGGA
The DNA here is from genome assembly GCA_029891345.1 of Dryococelus australis. Taxonomy (NCBI): domain Eukaryota; kingdom Metazoa; phylum Arthropoda; class Insecta; order Phasmatodea; family Phasmatidae; genus Dryococelus; species Dryococelus australis. The sequence goes on along the minus strand of CM056997.1, from coordinate 149,186,497 downwards.
CCCCAAGTCGTCATGAATTTGAGTCTGAAGTTTACCATTGTGCTACCTTGCTCTGTTTGAGTACTAGCAAGTGATGGTTTGTAGAAATAATAGTAATGAGTGTGAATAAATAACTGAACTCCGCAGGAGCGTGGCACTCTCAGAGAACATGCCCCGGACTGTACTGCGGCCACCACCTCATGGAGGACGGCAACTGGAGCGATTGCGGGGCCTGCCCCCGGGGCTATCGCACCAACAGCTCCTCCATCTGCGTACGCTGTGAGGACACTCCAGAGTTCTATGACTGGCTCTACCTGGGCTTCATGGTGATCATCGCACTGGTACTGCACTGGTTCTGCATCGACCGAGCCGCTCTGGGTCGTAGGTAATGCCACCTTTACTTGTCCATCTAGCAGATAGTCCAGAAAATGTAGCAGTTGAATAAAATGTATTGTTATCAGCCATCTGCGACCGAGTGCTTTTGAATTGCTAGTGTCTGTCCAATGTAGCTATATCATTTCACTGTATATTGATATAAATATTGCCATTTGAGTTTCAACTGAATGTCTGTTTCAAATATTTAGAAGTCTATTAACAAAAACAAAATGTGTACATAAAACAGATAAATTATACAATTACTTGTAAGACTGTCCATGTTAAAAAGGTAGGATTTTTTGGTAAATTCCCAAAAAAGTATTAAAGAAATAATGAGTCATAAAAAAATTTAAGCAAAGCATTGCAAATTACTTCTTTTTCAACAATGGAGATTTAACAACTTCTGCTCTATCCCTAAGTCAGTTGTTGCGAAGTTGGAAGTTAATTTTGTCCCATTAAAATGTGAGACTGTACTGTCTGCTTTGCAGATTGTTTTATTCACCGGCCCACCGTAACAATGCTTAAACACAACTAGTTATTTTAATTCTCGCTAGATAGCTCTAGTAGTAATTATTGTTTGTCTTTTGTTTCACATCCCTTTCCAACCGGCCGGTGACGTTACAGAGGCAAGCTATGCATTCGCACCTCCCGCTCTGCGACTACCCCTCGCCCTAGTGGCACGAGCCAGTCAGCATCAAGCAGCGGCCCGAAATTTGTATAATAGGAGAGATGGCCCACGTCTCCAGACTCCCCCGCCGAATACAACCACACGTAACTTAATTTAAAAATAGGCAACAACTTAAACAGCCTTAACACAGGTCCGGTGCCCAAGAAATCACAGCTACACGGCGCCCCGCCGCCTTACCCAATGATTTGAGTATGTGTCAGGGTGCATTTTGTCTTTACAAACACCCTGTGAGTTATGGGATTCTAGGCTCCCGGTCTCATGACACACAGGCCATTCGGTGGCGTATGAGGGTTCGGCCGGTCTCCAGACCAGTATTCATTCCCAGTGCCCGTCTCTCGGGAAGTGGCCAGGTTGTCACACCAGTCTTCAGTTGTCTAGCACCCGTTGCTCAGACACTGATCAGCCTGCACCCTTTTAAACTTTGCCTACAGCAGTCTTCTTCCTAGCGCTCGCCGCTCAGGAATTGACCCATCTATGTTAGTCTCCATTAGGGATGGGTCGATACTACAATTTCTCGATGCTCAATATCAGTTTCGATACCAAAACATTCTCACGATACTCGATACCGATACTTTTCTCGATACCAAATTAAAATTATTATGAACACAAAACAACTTGGCCCAGAAAATTGCTCATTTTACTAGTTTCGTTGACACATACTGAAACTATATATAAACCCACATTACACTGGAAATAAATGGTGGACAGCCTGTAACCCAAACATCCTTAACCAATGATAAACCAACACAGTCTCCTTTAAATCTATAGAATTACGTTTCCACAGTAAATGCCTTAATCAAACTTTGAGGAAAATTATAGCTCACTACTACACACTTATTTTGCAATTTAGCAGTTTTTATTGTATTTTATTTTGAACTTCATGGAAATTAATGTAATGTTAAATAAATTTGATAATTATTTGCTACACCTGTTGTGGCTTAGCCCACGGAATATGCGGGCTAGGCCATGACAGGTGTATCAGATAGTTATGTTAATTTTTGTGAATATTTTATAATGCAGTTGCATCAGATAATTATGGTACCTATGTGTGGAATGCACAATAACTACTCAGTTTGCTTGCATGTGCGTATCGGCGCTCGCTCGCAACTCTCTACCTGCTTTTATTGTACCTGAAATATATACCATAAGTGATTAATGGGATAAAAATGAATTAAATGAACAATTTTGGTGCAGCATATAATTGTGGTATGTATTGGATGTACAGTAACTACGCAAGTTGCTCACTAACGCCTATTGGCTATTGCTCGTAACTCTCAACCAGTTTTTATTGTACCTCAATTATGTACCATAATAGTAAATGTCAAAAATCATAATTGTGGTATATATGAGTTGCCTAAAAAACACCTCAAGCTGCTCGCAGCTGTGTGAATATAATGTTATGAATGAAATATGGTATATTGTGGTACACTTGCACTTAACTTAAATTATGGTATGTGTTTCTAAATTACTGTACACATTCCAAATGTTATCGTATGCTTTTCAAATTTATTGTACACATTCCAAAAGTTATAGCATGTTTGTACCATAATTATGGTACAAGAAAATAAGTGTTAAAATTCTATACTTTTGAATATTCTCATGCGATACTTGATACTATAAAGTATTGCTGTATCAAGGATTCCATCCCAAGTCTCCACAGCACCTGTTGCTCAGACACTACACCCCATTTACATCGCTTAGGGTTAGGTTACAATACAGTTAGAAGCTCTCCAAGCTACGTACCCTGCAAACCCGTTGTCATCCTACAGTTATGGACGTATCTGTAGTGGACCCATCCTTACAGTCTTTCTTTAGGCTAATCCTGTTACGTCCTTGCTTAGTTCATCCAGCTATGTGTTTCACACATTTACATTACGTAGTTCTACACGTCAATCACGTACAACAGTGCAAGAGTTAGTTACTTTGACATTCAGCATCATACACCGCATTCCCTTGGTTGTACGGCGGCCGCCCTCTACTGGCCATCCTAACTTGTGTTCTAGCTTTCCAGCTGATATCCACGCCATTGACCAGGAGCTAGGGTACATTCGCCACATGTTTATTTCCTTTACCCAAAAAAAATTGTCAGCTTTTAATTTGAGTACTTTACCTGTAGACTTAGCACCTTTCCACAGTTACCCTCCCGTAAAAGGTCTGCAGGTGATCCCGGTGAATTTAAACTCAATCGAGCCAAACACTAGTTTTTTTCACGCACACACACACACACACAAACTAGTTTGCCCGCCCTTCCCCTCAATCCCTTGGGATTGAAGGAAAGGAGGAGCCACGCAGATACACTGTTCTGGAAACAGCTTGTCGGCTTGGTATTTGCTGGCCTCTCTTGCGCGGTCATCGCTGGGAGAGTCTGATATCCCCTAAGCCAGGATGACTGGGACAGGACCACACACCTGTGTGCGACTTTGGACAAGGTGAGGTCTGATTTCCCTCGACTGCCAATAGCTGAGATCATTTCTGGGTGCCCTGGGTTTTTACTTAAATTATTCTGATAAGATTTTTAAGTTATCTATACCTCTATTTACTTTGTTGAAGAAAGGTAAAGTTTTTTGGGAATGGTTGGAAGAGCACCAACAAGCGTTTGAAAGGCTCAAGCAGATTTCCTGATTGAACATGTCATCTATCATCCAATCCAAGGGAGATAATTCTTTCTGTAATCAGATGCAATAACAGATTACTTAACCTAGGAGCCACCCGGGGGTCGCACACATCCCTGGCTAGGCTTAGTCATGGGTCTCTTCCCATGCAGGTAGGTGAGGTTACTAGTAGTGAGTGTTTTGGTGAATGAGTCGGAGGTAACTTGGGGATTGAAATCCTGATGAGCAATGAATTTAAGTGTTCTGTTGTACACTGTATGGGTACGAGGGGTCGCGGTGGCCTTCACATATCTTGATGTTAACATCCCAGTGATCATACCCAAGGGATCTAATCCCTTTTGGGCAGAACATCAGTGTAAAGTGTGGGACGCGTTGGTATACGGGAGGGAACAAAGTCGAGCACTACAGTCAGTACACTTCTCCAACGGGTTACCTTTGGAGTCTGTGGTAACGAGCTCTTCTCTGCTCTGTTGACTGCGCTGGGATGGCCGTCTGAGGAACAGCGGCCGGCTCTGGTTGCAGTGGAGAAGGAACGGATAGATGTGGGGATATGGCGGTATATTCCTCCTTGAGGTCAGAGGGTTCTTTACCTACGACTGAGTTACCACGGTGTAATAATACTAGGTATTCGTAGGGCAGTCTGCCTGCAGCCCTGGAGGGTAATGCAAAAAGTGAATTACTTTCAGATATATCAGGAGCTGTAAGATTATTAATCTCATCTTCTAGGAGTTTAAGAGCTCTTTTCAACTTGTTTTTCTGACTGCTTTGGTGAGCTCGTGGCAGGAGGCCATTTTCAAGAGATGCTGATGAAGCTGCAAGTTAATTGTATGTATGATAAGGCCAGGTAATAGCGGTCCTATAGTGTTTGTCCAGATACACAGCTATACCCAACGTGTGTCACCGCATAATGTCCTCTAGCCATTCAATAGCCAGAAGGTTTATACAGCAGGGAGCACGTAGGCAGTCATAATACCTGGGCGTAGTGAGTTCCTAGTGAAGGGCTCCCCAAAGATTAGCCAATGCAATACCCTAAACATTATTGTGGCCAAACACCGAATATTGCTTTGTGTTACTTGTATTTGCCATATGGCTGGTTCGCGAAGCCAGCGTTGTCTTATGTACTTAAATACTAAAACAATTAGAATTGAGAAGACTCTAAAATTCACTTGTTGGAATATGGAGTTTATTGCGCTCACATAAAATATTTGCAAAACAATGCAGTAAGGTGAAATCAGTATAATTAAGTTAATTAATCTTAACATAAGTTTACCACTTTGCATACAATTAACTGCAGAGAATATTTTAAAAGCAACGTAGGTGAAGGCAACCTGATTACGTTAAAGTTTGTGATACTTAAAAGAAGCAGAAAAATGAAATATTTTAAAAAAATTATATAATTACTAACCAGCCTGGAGAATCCTAACTTTAATAATGGATTGTCCAGAAGGTACCTCATAGTGTACTACTCAGAGTTCCTTACCTAACTGATAGGTGTGGCCAGGCTACGGCCTTTCAGAGGAGTCTTTAAGAGACGACGTCGCAATGACCTCTGTTTATTTTGAGAGGTAGGAGGGTTTAGGATGACGTGTTGTAGCTGCTTACGGTGAAGACGATCTAAGAGGTTGGAGGCGCTGCGGAGGCGGAGGCCACCTGGTGGTGGCGTCCTCTGGAGGGGGTGGCATCGTCTGCGATCACTAGCAGGCTACCGGTGCGGGAGGACTCCAGCACTTGTCAGGATACCCTGGCTTTCACAGCCTAGGTGTAGCAAGACAGAGTTGCCGCAGTGGTTTAAAGGATTTCACCCTTAGTCTTGTCCCCTGCCTTCACAGCCTACAGAACCATGAGCAACTCGCGAATGTCCCCGGCCATCGCAGCCCGGGGGACAACGAGCAACTGCTGAGGCCTGGTCGGGAATGCCTTTTATACTGATTTCTGCTGACCATAGGAGCTCAGAGGGGTGCAGGGGAGTTGGTCCCGCCTCTTAGGGGTGGAGCTTGTGACGTAACATGTATGAACCATGGATCCTTATCTTGCCTGCCGCTCGGCACGTGGTGTTGAAATCTCTGATCCAGAGGTGCTCGAGGAGGCAGGGACTCTTTTTCATTGATTGGCCCGTTTTCCACTGCAGCGCAAAGTTTGAATGGAGCTCTGTTCCACAAGCAGGTGCCGCGAAGTAGAGCTGTGTTTCTTTGGGGCACTGGCAATGACATGAAGACTTCTTGGCGATTCGGGTTGATGGTAAAAGCTAGGAGCACAGGGTTAGAGGTGTGTTGAGGCTCTGTCAATGTCTGGAAGTCCTATGTGTCCCGCCTCCATTACCATGTGTGATTGGAGTTGACTTGCCCAGAGAACTTGCCATACTCAGATGGGGCAAAGTCGGTCATTTGGAGTGCGCTATTGCTAAGTGCGAAATGTGTCATGCATCACAATATTGCCCTAGAAATACTTGCCTAAAGTGTTCAAAATTGTGTATATGGTCCTTTTCCATTTCCCACCAAAAGAACACCATCAACTACAAGCTTAAGCCCAGGCAAAGTAACAATTCTGTCACTTAAGCCAAACAATTTAATATACTCTTCCAATTTCTTAAGATAAATTACAGGGTTTTCGTAACTACAGCCTCCAAAGGTTGGTACGCCCTCAGACCACTGCTTAGCTGGGTGGTGTAATATAGCAGCTGTAGGGTTCAGAACGGATGCCGTGTTGTGTGCAAACATTTCCAGAATTACTGTAGGTAAACTAGTACTCTGTGGGACTTTGTGTGTTTCATTAGAATGACTGGTTAAAGGTGCACGTACCTCACTCACTTGTAGCGCCCTTAACCTTTTGTTTACTTTGCGCAATTTATCCAGAATTTCGTGGCTTTTCAATTCAAAATTTTTCTTTGCCGTTAAATACTCAGCTTCAGTTTGGTTTCATTTTCCCTCAGTGTGGCATTCAAAATTCACCAACTGATTATCTACATTCTGTAACAGATTAGGATCAGATGTGCGTGAAGTTGTTACAGGCCTATTCTCTACCTGTGTAATACGGGTTTCTAGCCTGCACATCTGTCCTTCCAAACTACAGCATGTTTGTTCTAGACTGCTTGAAATTTTCGTAGCAAACGAATCTACGTTGCTATTTGCAGTGCCTACACTGGACCTTAAAGCAATCATTTGTTCCTATATGTGGTCTTGTGAGTATGAAATACCCTCTCATCTACGTGAATTTTTAGGCAATCAAATTTCTCTTGCAATTTATCTACTTGACTAGATGGTGTAGTTTGACTAATGATCAGTTCACTTACTACATTCTGCAGATTGTTATGTATTTTCTACATGCGTGTGCAAAGTTTAAATATTGTGATTACATTCAGCCTTTAGCACGGACATAGGCCTACCATTTTCAAGTGTTTCGAATTTGGTATTTTGTGCCTCAAACTTAGAATCTAATTTACGTTCGTGTTCCTCAAATTGATTTCTTAGAACCTGGATAAGCCTCTTTGGATTCCGCCTTAAAAGAATTTGGATTAGACTTTTGGTGACAATCTTACTACTTAAATTATTAATATCAGACTTGAGGCTGCTGCTAAGACCTTGAATTGCCTGCATTAGTGATATTAACGTAACTGAATAATTTTCTATGTGTATTTCATTTACATTTGAAACTGTGACATTTTATTCCATAACATTTCCAGCATGAACATTAGCCATTATATTTTCTGAAATGATGTAGTGTACAATACTTTCATTAACGTGTGGATTCTCTTCCCCAGCAAAGCTAGTGTTCGCACGTAATGTAGGCGTACCTGCCAAACTAAGTTAATTGTGTTAAGAGTCTCAATCAGCCATTTATACGTTATAGTTTTCTCTTTGTATGTGAAGGGAACTTTTTAGGAAATACGGCTCTCTGTTAGGAAAATTACTCACACTTCATGTTTCTCAATTGGCCAACACATTGGAGCACCTAATAATTATGTAAGAATACGATAACGTGTGTGTGTGTGTGTGTACTGTGTAGACATACATATATGTGTGTGGAAAAATTGAAAATAAAATAATTCTTTTCGTGAAAGAATAAAATCATAAAGCATAAAATACTTAAATAAATGTTTCGGGGTTTTCTAGAGATGAGAAACTTATTCCTATCATGCCACTGGTTTCCTCTATGTGCACGGTGTCATCCAAGGAGGTTAATGATGCCACGCTAGTCAGTGTCCCTTTGAGATGCGAAACATGAGAAAATGGCTTAAAAGTTATAATTCTAATCATTAAAAACCAGAATATTTAAAATAAAACAGCAGGTAAGTGAATTGTATTGCCTTGAAATACTTATTAAAACAACTCCCTGTACCATCAAAAATAGTAGCACACATGAAACCCTTGAAAGTTAATGCAGACAAATACAAGACACTTTGTCTTACAATTGAATTGACACACGCTCCTCCTTGTTATCTGAGGGATAGAGGTTAGGGCGCTGACCACCCTCCTTGGTTCGTCGGAAGAGTGGTGAGTCAAACCCCAGAGTGAGGGGAACGGCAATCGTTTCCCGCCCAGGGAGTTCAATCTTTCTCACAACTAGGGTTGCCAACAGGCAGGTCGCCAGCTGTTCCTGTGTGTATGGGTGGTAAAATAAGTCAACGGAATTTAAATGAAGATGATGGTGGCGATGGGTGATCTGGCCAGAGATATGAGGGCTATCCGCAAGGGCCTCGTCTGTTGGCGTGCTAGAACATAGTTGGCTGGGGAGGGGTTTCCATGAGGTTTGGGGATGACCTTAGGCGGGAGCTGAACACGGATGATTTTTCCCGAAGCCAACTTTATTAATCAATGGGGCCTTCTCCGGAACTACCGCGGTTCGGGTAACGCTTGAAACTGGTGGCAAAGTCTCAGATTGGATATGGGGTGTCCCCTCCGGGACGTATTCTGGCCAACAAGCACCTAATAAATAATTGTACAGGGATTGTTGTGTGGGTGGTAGAAGGGGCGAATTCGGCCGGGGTACGAACTCAGAATCCGTCTGTGGGGGTTCTACCTTGTTCTTGGCTTCAACACTAATTTCCACAGTAACCTGACGTAAAGCACGCTGGTCTCGAAGCCTTATGCTACTCTTAATGCCATCCCGTTTATTGTGCATTTGTACAGCTGACTACCTTTCCGTGTACATACAGTCCTGGGGATGTAACTTTGGCAGTCGCACCCAAGGCCCTGCCGTATAGTTGTGCGGTCCGGTATTAGGACTACGTTGAGGATAAACAGAGGAACACCAGAAACCCAGGAGCAGCGGTATGTCCTTTCGGACTCTAAATATTTGCAAGCTCCGTCACCTGTGGAGTTCGATGCCCCTCACAATTAGTCCTCAATGAAGTGCTCTATTGCACAAGTACCAATTATGCCACAGTTATAAATAAGTGATCAGGGGTCTAACACTAAAATTACAGTAAGCAGTCAAATTCAATTCATGTAATATTTATTATGGTAAAAGGAAAATGGAAAGTCCCGACTGACTTATACAAAATTAATTAGCTAGTAAAATATTAATTAAAATATATATTACATATGACAACAGGCAAGGGTGAGCCTGGTATATAATCAAAATAATAATAAAAATGCAAAACACTAATCTACGCAATTTACAGTGTATCCTCGGCAATGGGGTTGTCCAGGGGGCGTTAGTATCTCAATGACCTGCTACCATGGGAGTCAAGGAAGTTGACTGGGGTAAAGTATTGTGGGGTACAGGACATCTGATTATCTCTGGAAAAAGAGCTGCCCTTGCGATCAGCTGGTGTGGACGAGCCTTTGCAAGCTGCAGGGATTGCGCTGTCTTCCAAGTAGCTGGAATGCTGCCTTCTCATGCTGCTGGGCTGATGCTGCCTTTTCAAGCTGCTGGGACAGGAGATCGAAGCAGTTTGCAGGCTGAGGAGAAGAGAGATGTCTTCGCAGACCAGGGAGTGTGCGCCTCTTCTGTGCTCGTGCAGCTAGTCTCGGAGTTCAACACGCCCATCTCTGGGTCATGCGGCATTTGTTTACTATCAGTGGCTAATGGTCTTTGCCCCTCTTCCTCTTCGCCTCTCTCCCTCTCTCTTGATTGCTTAGTGGTTGGGCGTCGGTGCACAGTGCATTCTGCTTCTCAGCGCTGCCTTCCCGTCACGTTTCTCCTTCAGCCAAGGAGGAGAGTTTGGAAAAGGGATATGCAGGAACAAGTTATTTGGTTTATTGAACCTAAACCTTCCTAGTTCTAAGGCAGTTCACATACCAAGTGAAAAAGAAAAATCTGTTCCAACAGCAGGTTGTACAATAAGTAGCATGCACAAAATATTTTTACGGTCATTACATTTTTACTTTTGTCCTAGAGAAATAAAAAGCGTAGCTAACGGATTCAAAAGGTATTTAATCCCACTCGCAGAGGATTAGTAGTAGGGAATGTTTACTGTGGCCCCTGCAGGATGAAGTTAACTGGTCTGGTATTTCAACCAGTGCTGTCGCACAGTAAACCAATTACGTTTGAAAAGATGTGACCTTTAAAAAAAAATTCTTATACATCCTACACTACTTCGAGGTACTTTCCATACATGAAAAGAGATAGAATATAAGAGGCACTCTTTCAATAGAACATATATAATACTAAAAAACACTCAAAGATTACATAGTAGCATACCATTTGTATGAAAAATCTTAAAGTTAGGATTGCAGCAAGTGGCTGTACATAGGCACTCTTATTCTGGGTTATACGTTTTCATCATTTTACTTAACAGGGTTAGCATAAGTTAGTAATCTTACATTCTAGGGTACACATTTTCTCACTTCTTACAGGCTAGGTTACAGGTTTGAAATTATTCAACACTCGTGATCTGCGCTTATGGCAGGGGTTACATAACATTGATAGGCGCTTGCCTCCTTGCATTGTTACATAAAAAAGTTTTCGCTCATTCTACGTGAGTTTTGTCATAGGGTTACGTAATCCTTTTGGCACTGGCCTCAGTTACTACACAACAGGGTTTCACTAGCATGAAAATATTTTTTTCATGCTTACAGGGGTGCTATACTTCTCTCAAGCAAAACAAAATAACTAGAGTTACATAAAACACTTCTCTCTAAATAGAGGTTACTTACATGGGACCTACAAACATTTTCCTCCATTTGAGGTTACGTGTGGGATTACAAGAAAATCTCTTACTTTCTAATATTTAATTCTAACAGGTACACTGGATGAGTTTGTTTCACTTATTACTACTCGGTCTGCATATCAATCTAAACAATTTTACGCATGTTGGCAGCCTTACTGGCTAGGGGGCGAGAATAGTTTTCTTGTGACTTTAGCGTATAGGGATATGTGACTCAAGCAGAGTAGATAAATTCTCTTGCCGTACTGACGGTGGTACAAGTTAAATTTATGAGAACAAGCCTCTCGGGCTTCCACAGTTCTCACAACACAAAACTAACTTCTACTGGGATTACGCTACAGTTACATGTTATCTTTCAATTCACTGCTAAAGTCTAAAGATTACAGGGGTTTCCTCCTTAAGGAAAATTATGTCTACATTTCTATTTTCTGGATTACACATTTCAGTGTCAATGCAAATTTCAACACCTACAAACATCTCAACAGGTATTGTGTTATTCTTACATGGGTTTTATCTCAGTGGAAAATTACCTTTACGTTAGTTGACGTATCAAGAAAACATAAAAGGGGTTTTTTAGGTACTTGACCTCTATACAAAATGCAACTTTGTAGTTCCTAGGATTACGAAGTTCACAAGGTAGTGACACTTTGATGCTAGTTACATTTGAAACATTGGAAATGTAAAATTTTAAGAAGGTTAGTAATTTCCTGGGTGGCGGTTACAGCGTGCTTACAGCAAGCTCTCGTCTCATGATCTTACTCAAGGTTACAGAGGGTTTGTTAAACAATGTCACCCAGTCACATTGTGAGGAATGGAGAGGTTACGTCATGGTTATGTTCACGGGCCTGCTGTTAGGCTTAGATTACACAATCACACTTCCTAACAGTGCTCACGGGATTCAGTGGTGTTACGTTAATTGTGTCATATTACATTTAAGATATAGCAACGACCCAAAGTTCTTATAAAATGCTTACGTTACATGAGCACTTGAGGGCTTTCGGGGTTATGCAAACATCAACTTTCCACTCTGCTTATGGGTTTGGTTCTATGTTATCTTTCCTCTGGCAAACAATACTTTCTGGTTACAAACTAGGGATCAAATTCCTTTGAAAATAAATTTTGTTAACTTTACTTTAGTGGTGTCCATTGATAGGAGGTTGACTACGTTAATTGGGACACTCTTTAATGTGTGAGACCTCAGTTCCTATCAATGTGATTTTTGATTTGAACTCTCAACCTTAAGAAAACAAGTTACAAGATTACAGGGTACACAAGCAATATTTACTCTTGGGTGGTGGTGCAGGTACTTTCGTCGCACTGCCTATCCTAACTGGCTAGGATTTTGGTTATGAGGTGTTGCATTTACACCTAGCCTTCCTTACTAAATTATCTAACGAGCTCTTGCACTCTCGTTTGAATTAGGTTCAGGCATTCCTATCACTATCACTCCCTATTAGGTGGTTATCTAAGGGAGGTTACTAGCGAGGGAGGCGTGATAGTCCAAGACTGGCATCAGCCAGGTACTCACTCAGATGCTGATGCTGATGTGGGACGTTGGCGCTTTGTGACTCGTCGTTTCAGTATTCGCCCTCCATTACATCTCTCGGTAGCATCCAGGGATGTGGTACGTGCATCTGGCATGTAATGGAGACACTCGTGACTTGGACCTGGTGGTAGAAGACTGCATGGGGCCGGCATCCTGGGTGCTGGTGGCATCTGCTTCAACTTTAGCCCTCATGGGAGTGGGCTGTTGTTGTCTTGCAGCAGCTGCATGAGTGACAGGTGCACGGTACTCACATAGACTGTTCGCTTCCGGCGGTGGAGGGATATCGTGGATGACCGTAGCGCACACGGGCGGCCAGTAAATCGCATTTACTGACTGTGCGGCTTGGGCATCGTGACTCTCTTCGTTTCCAGCCTTTCTCTGTGAGCTGCTGGCGTCTGTCGCCAAGTTGACAGATGGGTCCACCATTGTTGATGAGGGCTGTGGCAAGCTTTCTCCCTTTGCTCGTCCACTCTCTCCATTCTTGCAGTGAAAGGAATAGGATGGGTAGGGTAGCAGCGCATGCGACCTAGTGTCTCTATCCTGGAGGGGCTCCACCGTTTCAGGAGGAGGAGGTGTTGCCAGGATCGATCCTGGCAGGAGCGAGTGTGTAGCCGCGTTCAGGTTGTCATCCAGGGTGGACGCTTCTTTCACTGCGGGTGACGACTCATACAAATCCTGGCAATTGACAGCCAGGGGTGGGGCAAGAAGCTTATCCCTAGCAGGTTGGCTCACGGGTGACTGGCGATCGGCTGGATCGCGCCACAATGGCGGTTGGACACTAGGTGGTGTCCGGAGAGACCTGAACTGAGAACAGTTATTAGAGCTGTTCGGATAATGGGTTCTACCGGGGAGAACCTCCTAAAGAAATTATCCTGGGGGTACGCGCAGTAGGACAGGGGAGGGGGACTGTCTATCCTCCCTGAGTTCTGTGAAGGTAACCCACTGTCGTGGGGTGGAGGGGGACGCTTCGTCCGCCTCGGGGTGTCCAAGTTTCAGTTCCCACACTGGATCTCGTCTCTTGACTGGTTCTCGTTCTGGCCGTAATATGGACGTTGATGGTCTTGGGTTCGTGGTTACATGTGAATTAGAGCGTACGTAAACCTGGTGGAGGTTTAAGGGCCTCCTGTATGGCATGTTTCGGCGGGTTTCCATGTTGATATTCCCACAGAGGGGAACACGTGTGTCGGGATTGCTCGGCTGCACATTTGCCAGGTGGGGAGGAGAACTGCGTGTCTCCTGGAGTTGCCGCCTCAGGCATTCCCGGTTGAAGTGTCATTCCGTGCAATACCAACTGCGTAGTAGGGGGGATGGCGAGATTCTGCAAGGTCGTTGTGTCTCGCCCTGCGGGCAGTTTGGGGAAGGGGGCTAGGCCAGCAGCCTTGGAAAGCGCCGTCTGTTCCTTCCCGGGTAGGGAGCGTTCATTCATTTGCAGCTCACTTGCTCTGTCTACTAATTCCTCGACTGTCTATGGTCTCAGGTTTAACAACAGGTTGTGCAGTGCGGGTGATACACCTGACGTGCTGCCCTTCAGTCTGGTCGGGCCATACACTTTTGTGAGGGTGTTCCTTCTGCCTTACAAACAACTGTACTTCCTTGTTGTTGTGTTGCACACGTGAATGTAGATCTGTGATAAGATCTGAAAGAATCTTGTCGCCAAAAAAATGTGTTACAAGCTGAGCTTTAAATTGGGGCCAACCTTCCACAAACTCACCATACTTCTCCCTCCATTTCCTGGTGGGCCCGTTGAGTTGGTGGAGAGCTTGGCTCACCCACTATTTATGAGGGATGAGGTGTTCCCTCAGTTCCTGTTCGCACTGAACTATAAATTTCTCTGGGTCTTTGTATGGTTTCCCGTGAAATTCAGGCAGTGTTAATTCGCAGGGCAGTCTTGGAATGACCAGGCTACGCTGATCGGATTTCGTGGTTTGTACATCTTGTTCCCTTTGACAAACCTCACACTGGTATACCTGGTCTGGGTTCTGGACTCGCTCATCCAACCAACCTATGCAGGCATGGTGAAAGTCACTGTGACATACCACGCAATGGACAATATATCTCACTTGTCCCTCACATTTGGGCTATTGGCATACCTGGGGGTTTTCTTGCCTATACGCCTGGCAACGGTATTCCAAACCGTCTGTGTATCGGGGTGTTTTCCCACCCGATGCACATCTGATATTCCAGGTGACAGTAACTGCACCTGATTAGTTTAATGCTGGTGACTGTGCATGAGGGGATAAGCAAGGTGTATTGCTTACTCCAGCTGCATTCATCTCAGCTAGCGTGCTGCGCACTTCCAGTTGACTCGCTTCTGAGTCCAACATCGCTATTAGCTGGGTGCCACGGAGTATTTAACTCCACTCCCCGAAATCGTGGGAGGGTTCCTCTGCAAGGAGTCGTCCAGGTGAGGGGAGGAGGTTACTGGCTAAATTCTCGCTCCCAAGTCTCAGCTACATGGACCATTTGGCCCCACATTGGGCACCAATTGACATGCGCTCCTCCTTGTTATCGAGGAATAGAGGTTAGGGCGCTGACCACCCTCCTTGGTTTGTCGGAAGAGAGGGGATCAAACCCCAGAGTGAAATGAGCTGTGATTGTTTCCTGCCCAGGGAGCTTGAGTTTTCTCACAACTAGGGTTGCCAACAGGTGGGACGCCAGCTGTCCCTGGGTGTATGGGTGGTGAAATAAGTCATCTGTATTTAAATGGGGGTGATGGTGGCGATGGGTGATCGGCCCGGAGATATAGGGGCTATTCGCAGGGGCCTCGTCGGTTGGCGTGCAGAAATATATGTGGCAGGGGAGGGATTTGCATGAGGTTTGGGGACAACCTTAGGCGGGAGTCAAACCTGAATGATTTTTCCCAAAGCCAACTTTATTAAGCAAGAATTTATTGGGGCCTTCTCCGGAACTACCTCTATCGGGGTAACGCTTGCTACTGGTGGCAAAGTCTCAGATGGGGAATGGGTTGCCCCTCCAGGTCTTATTCCAGCCAAAAAGCACCTAATAAACAATTGTACGGGGACTCTTGTGTGTGTCGTACAAGGGGCGAATTTTGGGCGGGGCACGAACTCAGAATCCGTCGTGGGGGTTCTACCTTGTTTGTGGCTTCAACACTAATTTCCTTAATATCCTGGCGTAAAGCATGCTGTTCTCCACACTTTATGCGACTCTTAATGTCACCTCGTTTACTGTGTATTTGTACAGCCGACTACCTTTCCATGGACATACAGCCCTGGGGGTGTGACTTTGGCAGTTGCACCCGAGGCCCTGTTGTATAGTTGTGCAGTCCGGTATTAGGACTACGTTGATGGTAAACAGGGGAACACCAGAAACCCAGGAGCAGTGGTATGTCCTTTCGGACTCTTGCAAACTCCGTCACCTGTGGAGTTCAGTGCGCCTCGCGGTTATTCCTCAATGGGGTGTTCTATTGTACAAGTTCCAATTATGCCACAGTTAAAAATAAGTGATCAGAGGTCTAACACTAAAATTACAGTAAGCAATCAAATTCAATTCACGTAATATTTATTACAGTGAAAGGAAAATGGACAGTCCCGGCTAACTTATACAAAATTAATGAGCTAGTAAAATATGAATTAAAGTATATACAGTATTACGTATGGGAACAGGCAACGGTGAGCCTGGTAAATAATTAAAAAAATAATAAAAATGCAAAATACTAATCTACGCAATTTACAGTGTATCCTCAGCAATGGGAGCATTAGTATCGCGATGACCTACTACCACGGGAGTCAAGGAAGTTGACTGGGGTAAAGGGTTGTTTGGTACAGGACGTCAGATTACCTCTGGAAAGAGAGCTGCCCTTGCAATCAGCTGGTGTGATGAGCCTTTGCAAGCTGCAGGGATTGCGCTGTCTTCCAAGCAGCTAGAATGCTGCCTTCTCATGCTGCTGGGCTGATGCTGCCTTCTCAAACTGCTGGGCAGGAGATTGAAACCGTTTGCAAGCTGAGGAGAGGAGAGAGGTCTTTGCAGACCAGGAAGTGTTCTGCTGAACTACACGGCCGGTGAGCCCGGCGTCTCTGCTGGAGCGTGGTAACATCCCTTATATACTAAAAAAAAACCTTTGATCAGCTATCTTTCAGGGGTGTGGGGTAGAGTAGCCTTCCAATGCAGGGCCAGATTTATCAGAGTTGCGGCGGCGGCGCTCATTTCTTATCTCTCTACTTGGAGGCAACGACAAATTTAAATACCTCTTCCTGAGGCTGGCAGGTCATGATGTCACAAAGTCGCAGGTGTACTGCCATCTCGTGGGTTTGCTGGAACTTCTTCCACAGCTAAATGTAGGGTAGTGGTTCCTCAAAAATATTTTATTTATTTGCTGGGGTGGTGCTTGCATGCGAGATTCTGGGCGGGCCGTACATTTCATAATTAAACGCTTCAATTACTGTTACGTATGCAGCGGTCCAACTTGTGGAGTCTCCTTGCTCAATACGTGAAATAACCTTGCCACTGTTACTGACTTGCCCCGAGCTCTCCTTGTCTTGAGATGGGGGCGAAGTCGTCCGTAGAGAGCGCATCTGCACTGCCCAGCATGTTGGCATGCGTCAGTATGAAGGACTCAACAAGACAAGCAAAATCACTTGAGAAATAATTTCACTAATTAATGCAATGGTACGTAAAGCATAACTCAGCAGTGTAGGTTGAAAGCAGTGTAGTTTAACTATGTGAAAATAAGTACTTGATAATTGCATTCCATTGTGATGTGGAAAAAATCAAAATGTAGAAATATTGCAAATAATTAAAGTACAAAGAATTGCTGTCAGAAAACATTAAATAAAATTGGTTTGCCAATCTCACTGGAGATCCTAATCACCTGTTTAAGCATTTGCAATCAAATAGCTAACTATGTGAGTACTGGTGAATTGGCTTATAGTTTTCACCATGATAAGAAAACTTTGTGTGAAAGTTTTTGGGGATAGCTCAGATTATTAAAACTTAAGACACCTTGGTTATGGCTACTGGTACAGTCCAAAGAAACATTTGGTCCTTATACAATTTAAAATCCAAATGAATTCTTCTGAAAATTAAACTTTCATTAATTTCAAAATAAAATAGTTCTACAAGATGAATCATTAATTTCTGCTGAAAGTCTGTGATACTCTTTAAGCATAATATGAAGCTACACATTACCTTCTAGGGTAGGCTTACATAGTCGCATGGTGGAGTGGGTAGCTAACATCTTGAAGCACTCAAAAGTAATCAAGATGTGTCTGGGCCTCTTCTGCACATGCCCCACAAAAATTAATACACATGATGCCTCTCAGCGCCAATTTCCTATGGTTAGGATGTGCTGACAAGAAAAATCGCAATAGCAATCTTGCAGTTTTATCTTATGATGGTTGGCTCATGTCAGAGTCTGTAGAGAGTCCTTTGCTGTCGGGGTTCATATCACGATGCTAATTAAAAATGGGAAAATCCCTGTACCACGTCATTTCCTTTTGGAGTCACAAACTAATAAATTAAGGTAATTAAAATTCCTCTGTGGCCAAAACGTTTGAATACGTTCAGGTAGGAATGCATGGATAAATAATGTTACACATCCAATTAACTTGATAAAATAATAATAATTCAGTATACTCACATCACAAAATAAAATAAGAAACTGTCTGTTTAGGTTTGTTATGGTTTGTGTCGTTATGCAATAAGTGTGTGTGCAATAAGTGTGTGTTATGCAATAAGTGTCGTGTTTATCATTTTTACGGTTTGTGGTGAACAGGAGTTTTCTTTTGGTAAGCCATGTGGTGTACCATCCATAACCGTAATTGTTTGTTTTCACCAGGCTGACATTTTTCGAACCACTGCGTGAAATTGTTAAAATGTCTCAACGTCAATTGAAAACGTGTTTGCGCCTCGTGAAGTGCCATATAAACAGACTTCTGACTTTGGCCGATGAAATTGACAACAATCCAAGTCGGGGCGGACTTTTCAAGGCAACATGCTGGAATTTGCAGAGCAACTGAAAACAGACTTCAAGGCAAGCCATCTGCGCTGTTCAAGTATCGGAAACTGCATCAGTTGCAGAGTCTGAAGCCAGCGACAGGGAGCTTGAGGAGTATGACGAGGCCTACTATAGAATACAGGAAGTTTTCAACAAACTTGTGATCCAAGAAGTAGGAAGAGAACATCAATGTCATCTCGGCCAAGCCTCATCCAGTGTCAAATTAGCAAAATTGCATTTGTCTACCTTTAAGGATTGCTTACAGACTGGCCTACCATTTATGATTTGTTCACATCGCTACTGCACAACGACAAGGCCCTCGCTGTGGTGGCGAAGCATCAGTATCTCCTTATGTCAGTATCAGGTGAGTCATACAACCTTATTGCACTCCCTCTGTCTGAGGATAACTATAACCTAGCATGGCAAACATTAACTGAAAGTTATCATAATGTCAGAGCAATAGCCACGATGCATTGTGAAAATATAATGCAATTCCCTCGCTTAGCTGCTGCCTCTCCTGACAAATTGTAGAATATGGCGGATATTCTTAAGGAGAACCTGGGTGCCTTGAGAATTCTAAAACTGCCAGTGACTGAATAGAGCTTTGTATTGTTAAACCTTATGTTACCGAAGCTTGATCCAGATACAAGAGCCCAGTTTGAAGTAGCTCATAAGACCATTCCGATGCCCACGTTTAATCAGCTCAAATTTCTGGAATCATATTGTAAGGCATTGATGATGGCTAACTATTCATCATCAGGGTCCACTTTTGCCCAATCAACAACCAATAAGTTTATAACTTCAGGTACAAACACAAAGTTTCATTCTTGGCAACTGTGGAACAAGATATTTGCATGATCTGTGAGGGTACGCACCAAATTCACAAGTGTCCTACGTTCAATGGTCAGTCAGTTGAGAGGATAGAGTTGCAACAAAAGACGTGTTTCAAACTGTTTGCAGAACCACAGGGTGATGGATTGCAAGTCAAAGAGAAACTGTATGTGTTGTAGTAAAAGACACTATTCCCTTCTTCACATTTCTGTCTCCCCACGTGAAGTAGAGCAAACTCCAGATATTTCTACCTGGCAAGAAGCAGTCACTTTCATTCCCAATGAGGATACTTCTGCTGTAGTCTTACTTACCTCTTCCACTGATGTGTCGGCAACTGTCGTCTTAGGTACAGCAGTCGTTAGAGTTAAAGATGTAAGTGGCAAGATGCAGAAGTTTTGACTGTTGCTTGACTCAGGATACCAGAGCTCTTTCATCTCTGAAGAGTGTGTCCGCAAGCTAGGGTTAAAATGCCAATAGAACTCATGTTTCTGTTGTGGGACTGGCTCAGTGTATTGTTCTTGCTAACAATTATTCTGTTACTTGTGTTCTGACACTTGCAACAAGTGAAGGGCCTCAGTCACCAATGCACTAGTCTGGAAGGATATAGCTTCCAAATTACCCAGCATCCCACTTCCTCACCGTATGAGGGATGTGTATTGTCATTTGGAATTGGCTGACCCATCGTTTGATACTCCAGGGACAATTGATCTTCTTTTGGTTGCTGATGTATACCCAAATGTGTTTGATGGTGGGCGGTACCAACCACCCAATGGGTTCCCCATTGCTCTTAACAGTATATTTGGTTTGATTCTAATGGGTAAAGTCAGTCAGACTGCAGCTGCTACGTCCAGTCGTGTTGTTTCGCTGTTTGTGCTATCTGAGGCTTCCCTAACAGACACCATTTGCAAGATTTGGGAGAGGGAGGAAGTACGTTCTGTTCAACATTGCAGCCCAAAGATATTGAATGTGAGAATCACTTTGTTGAAACCCATTCGCAAGACCCAGATGGTAGATATGTGCTTAGACTTGAGACTACCTTTCCAGGAAAAGAAACCAGAGTTAGGAGATTCCCACAGTCGGTTGCATCAACTGGAACGCAGATTTCATCATCAGCCAAAACCAAAAGAGAGTATTCTAATTTTTCACAAGTATGAAGAACTTTGACACATGAATCCGCTTGAGAATGGAGTTTGACACCCTCCTCGTTATTACATCCCGCATCATTGTGTGTTGAAGGAATCCAGCTCAACCACTAAGTTAAGAGTGGTGTTTAATGCTTAAGCGGCCTCCACTTCTGGAAAGTCTCTTAATGATGATCTTCTGACTGGACCTAAACTTCAAAATGACATTGTGGACATTATTACACATTTCCATCTTCATTCTGTTGTAATGACCACAGATGTTTGTAAAATGTTTTGACAGGTGTGCATACATCCAGAAAATGCACCTTATCAAATAATTCCGGGGCGTGAGTCCCTTGATCAGCGAGTACGTGAATTCCAACTTAAAACTATCAATTACGGGTTATCAGCAACTCATTTCATGGCTATGAGAGCATTACAACAGCTTACCATTGAAGGTGGCATGTATCCCAAGGCGGCTAAGGCCGTGATGGAAGACGTATATGTAGACAATGTCGTGACAGTTGCAGCATCAGTTGCAGAAACCCTCAAGTTGCAGCAGGAACTGATAAATCTCCTAAAGCAAGGGGGTTTTGAATTAAGAAAATGGTCTAGTAATAGCCAAGCTGTCTTAGATGCAGTACCAGAGAACCACCAAGAGAGTCCACTGAGTTTTCAAGAAAATAATGAAGTGATCTAGGTATTTGGTCTCCAGTGGGACTCAAGGTTGGATGTGTTTTCATATAATATTCAATCAGCCAACACAACAGTCACCAAATGAGCTGTTCTTTCAGACATTTCTAGATTGTATGACCCACTAGGGTGGCTTACTCTAGTTTTTATTCTAGTCAAGATTTTCCTCCAAACACTCTGGCTGTTGGGTGTGTCATGGAATGAAGCTCCACCTCAAGATGTGCTGGAGGACTGACAGGCTTTCATCTGCCAACTGGGTGTTCTCAGTAAACTGTCCATACTGTCTTGTGTCAGCACCACAGTCAGAATATCAGCTACATGGCTTTAGTGATGCATCCAGTGAAGGTTACGCAGCTGTTGTGTACCTACGTACTGCTCATCAAGGTGAGGTGAAGATACACCTGCCTTTGACCAAATCCCATGTTGCACCACTAAAAACAGTCACACTTCCTTGACTTGAATTGCTGGCTGCACATTTATTCATAAAGTTACTTGAGTCAGTAATGCTGACCCTTTCAAAATGTATCCACATTAGCTGTGTTACTATATGTTGTAATTCCACAGTGGTCCTCGCCTGGATCAGTATTCCGCCTCATCGTCTGAAAACTTTTGTGGCAAACAAATTTGCTTGTATTCAAGAGAGCAAGATAACTGTCCAGTTGAGACATGTGCCTTCTCCTGACAATGCTGCAGACTGTGCTTCCAGAGGACTCTTGCGCCAAGAATTACTGACACATACACTTTGGTGGACTGGACCTTATTGGTTAATATCTGAGAAGGAATTGTGACCATGTCAAGGAAGTAGCGACCATTATTCATTAAGGTGAAGAAGAGCTAAAGCAACCTAAGGTAGTTTTAATGGTTGGACATTGTGAGCCAAACCTCTGCGCGAGCCTCTCTAGGTTATCTACCTTGTCACAGCTTCAGAGAATACTTTTATGTATTAAGATTCATTTCAAACCTGAAGGTGTCACTAGGGTGTCAATACACTGGTCCTCGTACTGTCGTAGAACTTGATGGAGCTAAGAAGAGATGCCTGAAGCAGGTTCAACAAGAATGTTTCAGCTCGGAGATTGAATGTTTGATTTCAAAGAGTGAATACCCCCCTGGTACTGGTATTAGAAAATTGAATTCATTCTTGGATTCCAATGGCATTCTGTGTATGGGTGGATGTTTACAAAATTCACAACTAACATCAAATCTTGCTACCCAAGAAGAATTTTCTGACAAATCTGATAATTGATTATCATCATCTTGTGCACCTCCATGCTGGTTCCAATGCCACATATGCAGCCATTCATTGCGAGTACTGGATTGTGGCTGGGAAGGGATCTATCAAGGCCAGGATCCACAGTTGTATCAAGGGCCACCAATGCACAGTTATTAATGGGAAATCTTCCACCAAGTAGGGTTCAACAAGTGAGGCCATTTGTAAACGTTAGTATTGACTATGGGGGCCCATTTTAAATCAAACAGTCACGTGTTCGGAACAGTCTTATGTCAAAGGCTTATTTGTGCCTATTAATTTGCTTAGCGACAAAGGCATTACATTTATAAGTTGTTTCTTCTTTGAGCTCCGCAGCTTTTCTTAGTGCATTATTCAGATTTACTGCTAGATGCTGGCTTTGTAAAAATATTTTTTCTGGCTGCAGAACAAACTTTACAGGCACTAGTCGTTATTTCAATGATCTTAAGAAGTTCTTAAGGGAGAGTGCTAACTTGCAGTGTGTTGTGGATATCCTTGCCACTCGTGGCATTCACTGGAACCTCAATCCTTCATCTGCACCATATTTTGGTGGGTTGTGGGAGGCTGCCATCAAATCTGCAAAGTACTATCTAAAAAGTTTTAGACCAGCAGGTTCTTATCTTTGAGGAGCTGTCTACTCTCGTTGCCCAGATTGAAGCAGTCCTTAACTCACGTCCACTGTGTGCCATTTCATCAGATCCAGATGACTTGACACCAGCACTCTTCCTCGTGGGCACCACCCTGAACGACCTCACAGAGATCCAGTCAAACAAATTGGACCGTGGTAGCTGGTACTGTGTGCCACTCAGCACTTCTGGCAGAGATGGCACAAGGAATACCTGCACACATTACAACCACGTGGCAAGTGGACCAAGAGTGAAGGTGAGGTGCAGATTGGCGAACTTTTCCTTGTCAAGGAAGACCACTTGCCACTCTTGCAGTGGCTGCTTGGACGTTTTGCAGTTCTACATGCGGGCAAGGATGGAGTTTGCAGGGTTGCCACCATTAAGCAGCAACATCGAACAGTGAAGTGCTCTGTTATCAAGTTGTGTCGCCTACTTATTCACTGAGAACCACGCGCATCATTGTGGCATTGTACTGATTTTCTAGTTTACTTAAATATGTTATTTTTGGTGGGCTGTATGTTTAGGGTTTTTTCTTCCCCCCCCCCCCCCCCCAAGTGTATGTGCTTGGTTTCAAATTCAGTTCTAGTGCCTACTTTACCAAGTGCCATGGCCAGTGGCCAGGTGCCATCTATGTAGGAAAACAGTTAGTTACCGCTACTCCTTGTTGCTGGACGTCACACAACTGAAATGTGTTACGAAAGATATTGTGTGGAAACATTGTCAAAACATAAAAAGTAAACAAACCAAAATTAATGCAAAATAGATTTACAGGTGATATCCTGTTAGTTACACTGGGGTAGGGTAGGGCTTTAGAAAAGAAAATTAATAAGTACATACTTTTTTCCATAAAATAAATAAACAGTTCAGACAGGAAATTAACAATTACAAACTTTAAATTCTGTAATAGCTGTATAATGTAGTAATTTTCATGTAAATTTTATCATTTCTATAACTTAGTCACTTATTTATTTTTCTTGTTTTGTTATCTATGCAAATAGAACTTCTCCTACCCTACTTTATGGTGGATAAATAAAAAATATACATGTATTCAGTAAATAAAATGCAACAATTAGTAACTATTGTGAACAAGATAAATAAGTATACTTAATTCTATTCAATAATGATGTATTTTGGTTCATGTATGGTTATTGTTCTATTCGTGCTCACAAGAATATGATTTATTTTGTTTATGGTGTAAGCTGAAATAGTCATACAAGGCCATGTGTGGTTCTCATTTTCTGTCATCTACACCTACTCAACATATCATATTTCAGATACTTCCCGTTTAAATGTGGTGCGTGACTGAAATTTCCATTGAATGTAGAACAGTCTTATTTTGCCTTCTGTACAGCAGACAGTGTGTCCTAAACTACTGTCAGATAGTATAATAGTTGTGACGACTGTCACAATTTTGCGCCCCGAGCTGACTGCCCGTTCTAACTGTCCTACGTCACTCACTCGGCATCTACACAACATGCCTGTTTAAAAGTTTAACACTGAATTCCTGTATAAAAATTACATTTTTTAAATTGTGTTTTATGCTGCTACATGTTTATAAACTATGATTTCTTACCTTCTGCCACAGACGTACACGATTAACGCATCAATGCCTTGTAATGACAAGGTGCAGCTCGACACCTGAAGATGGACTCCAACATAGCTTCCGTTCATTACTGGACAGTTCGCCATACTGCAGCGGGGCCTGCTTAGTTCACATAGTGTCGACTGGCATGTGGTAGCGCTGGTGTAGGTGACATCATGAAATCGCACCTCTTAACACGTGGCGCCCTAAATCTTGATCGCCAGCGCAGCGGAAGTTGGATTCAACGAGTTTTGATACATATGTAGAATATCATCAAATATTCTGTGCGATATGATTGGTTGAAAATTTGAACACCTCCAGTTTGGGAGGGTGCCCACTGGTATTTCTGCTCTATAAATACCCGGGGATCAGCTTACTTCGAGGACTTTGGCAGATTCCTGTGTTGTCGACAGCACAGATAAGTAATGCCTTAATTTATAAATGGATAGCAGCCCTTCAAGTCAGACGGGAAAAGGACAAAATTTTCCGCCCTTTTTAGGCAGATAAATAGATGTTTTCCGGTATTAATGAACCAGAAAAATATAGAAATTGGCAGCAATCAAACTAACAGCTGGAGTAAAATTTGGTTATGTTAAATTACAGCTGGAATTTTAGAATCCGTACGTCATCAAGGAAAAGGACTTGTGTAGATGATTGTCATTTTATCTGTTATAAAAATAACTGCAAAAATTAATAGAAAGGAAAAATTATGTTATGTTTTAAATCAAAGTAAAGCTAACTCAACTGTACAATTTTGAAGCCACAATTCAGGTAACATCTGGTTACTTTTAATGTGGCGAACAATTTGAATAAAATCGTCTAAATCCAAATTGTAAGCATTTTTAGATTTTGTGTGAGAGGAAAAGGGAGGAACCAATGCAGATGTTTTGAAATGTTAAAATTTTTGAAACCTAAGGCAGTTAGGTTTTGAGATCATTTTAAAGAAAGTTTATTGAAACTTTAAGAAAATACCAGAATAATTATACTGCTAATACAGTTAGGGTTTGTGGTATGAAAGTAAATTTCACTTTAATGCAAACTTTAAGAAAGTGCCAGATAATGAATAATTATAAAAACTGAATACAGACATATCTAAGAGATATTTTATAGCACATTTTTTAATGTTTGCTGTGCCTTATAAGTAATGTTGTTTGTGGTGGGTTTATATATATATATATATGATAGACATATATATATATATATATATATGATAGACATATATATATATATATATATATATATATATATATATATATATATATATATATATATATATATATATATAATATATATATATATATATATATATATATATATATATATATATATATTATATATATATATATATATATATTAATATATATATATATATATATATATATATATATATATATATATATATATATATCTCTCTCTCTCTATCTATCTCTCTCTCTATCTCTATCTCTCTCTATCTATCTCTCTCTCTATATCTCTATCTCTCTATCTCTCTCTCTCTCTCTCTATCTCTCTCTCTCTCTCTCTCTCTGGTTGTGTGTGTTTTTTTTTAAGGGAATGTTTATGAATAGTTATATACGTCTACACTATTTTTCCCATTTTTAAAAGAGGAGGTTTTCTGATAAATTTTAAAGCGCAATTGCATGTTTGTGGGCATTATTTGAAAGAACATTCATTAATAATTTGTATAATTGTATGAGTGGTCCAAGTAATGGTAAAGTTAATGTTGAAATGCATTGATATAGTGAAAAAAATAATATTGAAGCAAAGCAAAATATTAATAAATCAAAGTTTCTCAAAGGAAGTCTTGTGTATGTTGTTTTTCAGCCTGAACATCATATTTTAAGGTTTTCTGCTAAAGAAATTTTGTTCTTTTTGAAGTGAATTTTGGGTGGGTTTTTGTAGCACCCCTGATGCTCCCTGGTAAAAGGGTGCCTCAAACTTCTTTTTAATAACCTTTGCATGTTTTAGTGCTTCCAAACGATATGCATTAGATATATGATTTGGCTAACGAAGTCGAGATGAATGTGTACAATCAAGGTGAATTCTAAACCTTGTTTGGTATCTACATTTGAAAAGCATTACTGCCAAAAATTTACATATATGCTGTGAAGTAGGTAGCAAATAAATTTAAAAAATTTTATAAGTCTTGACATACTGTGAGTGTAATGTTCACATTTATGATTACTGGAGTCATGGTTCCTTATTGTCTACACATTATAGTGCAAATCTACAATAACACCTTTACTTTCCTAGAAATTGTACAGTTTCACTTAGATGATACATGAATAATGTAATCAAGCCCATGGCAATTTTAATATTATATATGGTGGAAGTATATCAGGGTGTCCACCCACATGGAAACGGAAAATTCAGGTAATTTTCATTTTTAAGTTTGTGAACTGGCAATAATACTTCTTGCCAAGTAACATGGGCCTATAAATACAAAATAAATTGTTAGTGTGTTTGTAATGGGCACTCGTGTGAAGTCAATAGCTTGTATCACAAGAAATAATGATGGGCGGTCCAAAATGGAATTTCTCTGGACATCTGTATACACGATCAGAAAAAGTCAATCCTAAGGAAGGCTTTCAAAAAAGTGCTCTGTTAACCATGAACAGCAGATGACATCCAAACTAGCATGTGCGAGTGCAGGAGAGATTCATGATTGCTCTCTCTCTCTTGGTTGTAATAAGCCAAGTGAGGGTTACAAGATATCCAAGGTCATCTATAGGGATATATGTGGAGAGCAATACACAAGGAGATGATCCTTGAAACATATGGTAAGTAGTCAGACATGGCTCCATAGGGGTCAAAAGTTGCAACCATATCTAAGAGCTAAGAATGGGATTTAAGCACCTACAATAAAGACAGAGACCTATTGACTTAACACTTCATTACATAATCCACTGCAGTGGCTCAATCAGCAGGACGGTTGTGTTGTGACTGGAGTGTCTGAAGTTCAGTCTTGTGCACCAGGTGCTGATTTTATTGGCAAAAGCCATGCAGCAATGCGTGTGAGCATGTGCTTATGTATGTGTGTGCTTGCATGTTCACATAGCTCTGACGGACTGTTGTTCGCAGCCTGTGCAAGGATGTGGTGGTGCTTCACCTGTCTGCCCTAGTGGAGACAGCGGTGGCCGGGGTTGTGACGCTGCTCATGTCTGATCCCTGGGGCTCCCTGCAGGTGCGGTCCTGCCGCACGCACCGCCTCTCTGACTGGTACACGCTACTCAAGAACCCCAGCCCTAACTATGGCCGTGTCCTGCACTGCACCCAGGAGGCTGTCTACCCGCTGTGAGTGAGACATTGTTCCCTCCCTTGTCTGTACTGGATGTAGTGTGCAGGCTCACACTCATCAGAATTTGTTGTCTTACATCTTCTTGGATTGTTTTATTTATCATTACATCTTAATGATTTTCATAACCAAATTTTTGCTAACTCCTTTGCATTACTTTCTTATACTATAATGGTATTATACTTTTTAATCTTTCTCTGTTATTAGTTCTTGCCAATTTGAAGACATTTGACTAAACGTTGGGGAAAAAAAAAAAATTAAATAAGTGCAAATAGTTCACTAGTAATGTGTGGAGTGTGGTGTGTGTGTGTGTGTGTGTGTGTGTGTCGTCTCTCTCTCCTCTCTCTCTCTCTCTCTCTCTCTCTCTCTCCTCTCCTCTCTCTCCTCTCTCTCCTCTCTCTCTCTCTCTCTCTCTCTCTCTCTCCTCTCTCTCTCCTCTCTCTCTCTCTCTCTCTCTCTCTCTCTCTCTCTCATCTCTCTCTCCTCTCTCTCTCTCTCTCTCTCTCTCTCTCTCTCTCTCTCTCTCTCTCTCTCTCTCTCTCTCTCTCTCCTCTCTCTCTCTCTCTCTCTCCTCTCTCTCTCTCTCTCTCTCTCTCTCTCTCTCTCTCTCTCTCTCTCTCTCTCTCTCTCTCTCTCTCTCTCTCTCTCTCTCTCTCTTCTCTCTCTCTCTCTCTCTCTCTCTCTCTCTCTCTCTCTCCTTTTTTTTTTTTTTTTATTTTTATTGTGAATTTCTTTTTTAATTGTGTACTGATCGTGAATATGAGATCATTAACAAATTTATCCCCTCATCTTATACTCCTTTTTATGTAATATAGTAAATTTTTTTTGTTAATTACAGTTTCTTTTGCATTTGCTTTTAATTATTACGATTATGTATTTCTGTATTTGTGTAACTTTAGTGCTTCAATCTGGTGTTAATTATTTATTTTCATCTGTTCAGTTCCCTTCCAAATTCTGCAATAATTATCATTTTACACTTCTAAAATGTCCCTTTGTTCATTTTCCTTGGTGACAGTCCTTAACATAGTTTGTCTGCTACAAAAACTAAAACTTCATAAATGTACAAGAAACAAATGTAATCATGAATAGGAAAATGGAAAGTGACATGTGACATAGCTCTCAACTGCACCATGCATCAACATGTGTCGTATCCTGCAGTAATTTGCAGGACAAGGCAATCAGTGAGCATGACAGAGAGGGTTGCCTTTCTGACTTATAGAATGGATAAGTATTGACGTACCTTCGCACCTTCGTGCTTAGAGAAAGTGCAGCATAATTGACTGACTTCACCCCATCCAAAAGTTGTAACAATCACTGGGAAAGTCACCTCCAATAAAAGCATGGTAATGAAGGCAGAACATGTGGCACCACAAAGTTGACAGAGTGTCAACACATCCTCCAACCACGTGCTCTCTGCTTTTACTGTCGCCGTAACTCTACTAGAAGCCGTTACATCATCACCCCTTCCCGATAAAGCAGTCCGCTTCACTTTGCCTCTTCCACTAGAAAAACAGCGCACAATTCAAATCTCGTGCAGCTGTGGGGAAACAAGCCGTCCGACAGAAAGTCATGACCTCCAACAGTGCATAAGGGCAGAATGTCAACGTCTCGCACCTTGCACTGCTCCAGATAAGGATCTAGGGACCCATGTATAGCGACATCGTAACTTCCACCCCGAGAGGTGGGGCTTACTCCCCTACACCCCTCTGAGTGCCTAGAATTTGGAAAAATTAGTATAAAAGGCACCCCAGCCTAAGCTTCAGGAGTGACTTGCACCTTCCTGGCTGAGAAATAAGTTGGTGCCAGCATTGGGCAGAGTCCCTCACCCATGCCGGTGACCATGGCAGTACTAGTGGTTGACGACGATGCCATCGAGCTCCGGAGGACCAGCATCACCAGAGGGCCTTTGACCTCCAGCAACCTCGGAGAGTCTGCAACTTCTTTGTCCTCTGCTGACAGCCGACAGCGTCGTCAACGACTACCGGAGGTACAGCAAACGTTGTCCTTACCAGTTCCTCCACTTCTTCTTTCCTCTTTACCACCAGGTATTGAAGGTCATGGTGACAACGTCCCCTTTGGACGACCCTTAAGGCTCTAGGCCAACCATGTCTTCGCCACTTGGGTGAAGCCCCCAATTGACTCATCGTTTTTAGGTCGCTTCTGGTCAGTCCTGTTTAATTAGTTTAGAAATTAATTATTTGACCTATTTTGTTCTCGTGTATACTTTCAAGTCAATCATAATACGTCATACCAGTTTATTGTATCCAGGTTGCCTCCACCTGGTCGTTAATGTAATTGACTTCCTCTTAGATAATTTTCAAATAATTATTTATTTCTTTTAAGGAGAGTGTGACGCAGGTGTATGTATAAATTATTTTCTTTCCAATACGTTCAATTAAAAACATATTTTCCAATGTATATTAATCTTCTCATTTGCCATCTTTGGCTTTGGAACCTCCTTTTGTCCTGTAAGTAACTTGAATAGTGAGTTTAATTTTTGGGTGGTTGCTTTTAATTCTTTGCTAATTAAATTCTTCTAGTCCATTCTTGGTGCTGGTAAGGTAAAGCCGGCTCTCATGTATTAGCCAAACGGCAAATACACCAAAAAACATAGTGGTAGTCCGAGTTCTGCCAAGGTAATGCAAACTGTATTGCAGCGCCCAATCTTCAGGGGTGCCATTCACTAGAAACACTGACCACCTGGAAATTATGACTTTTTACATGGGAATCCTAGCAATCTAGTTCCGTCTTGGCAGGTGAACTGCTGGACTGGAGCTGTACGGTGGATCACAGTAGACAAACCGTGCTCCTAGAAGTACACTGTAGGACCGCTACCATAACCGGCTTCGTCTTACGTAGTGCTATTTTTGCTGCCTATTAAGGAACTAGAGGCTCAGATTCAGCAACCACAGAGTACTGACGATTCTGAAGAGAATTCTTTATTCACACCTCCTATTACATCGCTAGGCCGAGTGCCATTAGAACACCTGCTAATCTTACTTTTTAAACGATATAGTGGGACTTGATCCCGAATTACTACCCAAATCCTACACAGCCATTCCTCCATGCCCATCTCGGATACCTTCCAGCAGTAATAGCACCGCACCGCCGCAACCAGCGTCTGCCGCTGTTCAGCTACTGACCGCAGCCAGCGAAGAGGAGGGTGCCTTCACCAAATGGACAACTGGTAAAAAGTTGGCAGATCGTTGCGCCTGATACTTTAGATTTTGTCCCTTCTCGCAAGCCCACAAGGCCCATGTTGTATGCTGGAATATTGCCCAAACGAGAGTAGATCCTCCTTGGAGCATGCCCCTGCAATACTGGCATTGCATATGTATTCGAAGGCCACCCTACACGAAAGTGCATACTGCTTACCGCAGATCTCTGTAAGTGAAGTTCTTTCTCGGGGTTATAACACCCAAGCTTCTGACACGCAAGGGTGCTCGCAAGGTTACAAGTAAGTAAACCACACCAACATGGGAATACCCACCTCGCCTATTAGCTAACCCGGGACTTGTGTGCGAAACTTGTCAAAGAATATGGGCCTTATTTCCACTTCCTACTTACTTTTGTACCTTCTGTTTAGAATGGGGACCGATGTTTTAATCCTCACTAGCCACCCATTCAGGGATGGGCCGCCTTCAAACTCTTTCTAGGTACATCTGACTTCACGTCAGTGTATCAGGCGGCTTAAAATGCTTCAAATATTCATGGCGCCCAGTGTGGGGCACCTTAGCGGCAAATAGTTCAGCCTTGGTCGCTACAAACTACGCTAGCCATACCCTTTCAAACTCCCTAAAGTATTACACCACATCGAATGTTTCAGATTTCATGACACCCCTTGTGGAACCTAACTGCATAAAGCTCAGACTTGGCAGTTAAGAATAAGCCAGTCACACCCTGGGATACCTAGGAAGTGTTGTATAAGTGTGTTAGATTTTTCCCCCAGTCAGTGTTTTTGCATCATGCTTACGGCACAGATCGCACAGTTGGTTAAGGCAACACTGGTCCATTAAGCTCTGTATGCTTGGTCACCCGTGAGGTAAACGGCCCCATCACAAGCGAAGTATGTAACACATCCGGCCATACGGTCGAACCCTCAACCTACAAGGTTATAGTGGTGCAGCTATTGTCAGCCTCCACAATCTTATAACATGCCTGGATTTAGTCCTCTACTAAATTCCATGGCAACTGCCACGTTACTAACATGCCCACAAGTGCTTCTAGAAAGAAATTGTCTACCTAGTCTGTCTATTTAGGGGACCAGTGCACCCTAAGGAGCACCCCATACTGACCCTGAAGGTATGGCGCGAGCCAAACGGAACAGGTATGTATACTTCCCCAGACTTCAGGGAGTCCAAGACACAAAACACCCTGTGGCGCCTAACATCAGTCATTCACAGCCATGTCCGTCTCAAGCGAGAGTGTGTGTGAAGTTTCTGTGACCCTCGCGCCCGGACATTGAGCCCAGCACACGATGGTTAAATATGACGTGGATGCCTGTACCGGCACTCAAATTTATTTCATCCATTGTGCACACTACTCGAAGCGTTTCCACTATCAGTGCAAACTTGTCAACTTTTGTTAAGTTTCCAATCAGACAAATGGATAAAAACTATTAAAACGCGCGTAAACTGCCAGCGGCAATTTCACATACACAAATTTTCTTAACATTCACACGTAATTTCAAGAAATAAAATTTCCACCATTTCAAAATGAACATTTAATATAATCTAACATTTGTTCAGTGTTTCAGACCAGAAACTATTATTACCCCTAGAGAAGACTTATACATCATCGAAATGTGTTTGCTTAGTATGACGTGTAAAGCAAAAATATACTTATTCCTTGCCTTGGGTGAAATGTACATTAATTTAAGATAACTTCCATTCCATATTTATTTTCATATTTATATTATTAATATGCTTACCGTAAAAGTATTAAAAATTCACTTTGTAATATACAAAATCTCAATTCTGCAATGATTTAAAGTTAAAAATAATATTTAAAACTTGTTATACTCACATGTAAAGTTTTGAACTAAGAAATCTTACAAATTTTATTTAGAAAAACAAGCATTCCTCGCTTCTTCTTCTTCTTCTGGATTAAGTCAGAGGAAATGTGGAAATTTTTTATCACCGAATGAAAAACAGTAGCAATTCTACTGCTACCTGTAGTAAGATAAATTTATTATTCTGTTTGTAGTTATGTGTTGGTCATTTTCCCAGATTGTACACACACAAAACATGTAAAGTAAATATGAAATACCAGTTGTAAACAGAAATGGCACATAAAAAAATTGAAATATGTACTTGCATTCAGAATACCGAACATAAGGTAACTAAATTTTGAGATTTCTCTAAACGTAGCACAGCGCAATGTATCCTTGTTAAACAGTTGCTCTATGTATGAAGAAAACAATGAGTGTAAACAAATGCTGTGATCAATGTAGGTTACTACTCCAAGCTAACTTGTTTTTGTTAGGGCAAAGTCATACTTCTAGGGCTCCATTAATTTTATTGACAGCGGATATATGGGGTTGGGAGAGACTTTTTAGTTTTGCACCTCTTCTTACGAGACTATCATTTTTAATTATACACTCTATAAATGGAAGAGTCGAATATTTGCTCATTATTTTGTAAATTCATGATTTGATAGGTATTAGTTGTGACGTTGCCGACAGTCACCTGTTTAGTACTCGCGGCAATCCATTATTTCATTAAGAGGGAAAAATATGTTTTATCTTAACTTAATGCTTCAAAAGGTTGTAATATTTGTGCAAATATCACTGGAATGCTACAAATACGTTAATAAATAAGAAAATAATAAATTATGCAATAATGACTTTTAAAACATGCCTAGTGTATTTTATGTACAATTAATTGTTTTAAAAATCATTTTATTTATGCATTCACATGTTTTTAAAGTAAAAACAAACATGGCGTTGATTTTTTCATGTTGTGTTTCTAACATCCACTAGGAACAAAATACGAAAAATCAAATTACCAATTACGTCACCATTTATGTATACGAAATTGGGTCATGTGATCATTTTGCTAACAAAATCTGCCAATTTGGCCACTGCCCCAAATTATTATATAACCTGTCAAGTTTTAACCTAAAGAAAACGCGATAAATATGTAGTTAGTACCAATCCAAATATTAAACACGCTTTAGACGTGAATATTTTTGGTGAAGTTAGTTTTCCATACAGTAAACGTGTTATTTTTACACTGCAAAACAAACTGAAATAATAGTTTTATGCGCCATGTACATTTCAAACATTTTAATAACTATTTCAAAATACGTTATTTACAATACACACTGACTTACTGTTTGTTAATTCCTATTTGCAACTCCTGAATACACGTTCTGTTACATTCTTACTACACGTTTCACTGCCATCGATACAAATTAGTAAGCTGAATCGTTAAATAAATACAACATTTCACCGGCTTTTCGAAACTAGTAATCTCACTGCAGAACGAAAACACTGTTGCTTCATGACAACTGGGAAAATGTCGGACCAAGCCATTTTCGTGTCAATAATATAACATTTCACACATCGAACAAATGTATCGATACGCACATCGCTATACTCAATACTTTCGATTCATCCTGATATTGAGGTACCGAAGAATTGATAGTCCCATCTTTTAAGTAAATATTCACTCAAAAATTTTTCCCAGAATTGGAATTTGGAAAAATCAAGGCGTTTCCGTAAAATCGTAAAAAGGGTAGATTTCCGTGCTTTTTACGGAAAAATCATAAAAGTTGGCAAATCTGAAGGTTGGGAATATGCTCCCAGAGTTGCTGATGGCTTAGAATACAGGTGTACGTCCTGCCGACACCATCCTCTAGCCAGGTGCCACTGGTTAGAGTGTAATGGCCGAGGTACTCACACTACCAAGTATATCACCTGTGCCAACATGTACCATCTAACCTGTATAGGCTGGCCATGCGAACAAGTTACTCATCCCAGCCAAATCTATCAATGTGAAGTATGTCAGCATGAACTGATGTACAGACCTAGAAATCCCAACCCTAGGCATAGCCCAGAGCTATCCTACAGCAACTACGAATTTCAGCTTCTGGAATTCAGCGGAATGCCCCACGAAGACCCTGTTGCATTCATACACTAGTGCGAGAAGAAATTCGAAGACTGTAAAATTCCTCGCAAGTGGGTGTTGAAAGCTTAACACCAATTACAGGGAAAAGCAAAGGAGTGGTGGCGCAAATGCAATGAGTTCGTCAGTAATGGGGACAACTGAGTCACCGGCTAACTTTCTAATTTACCGGGAAAGAAGTCGTAGCTCAGCTCATCACTGAATTCCACACCAAAGTGTAGTCCCTTGAGGAGGAGGTGGAAGTATACTTTCACAGAAAGCTGCAGTTGTTTAAACACATATATCCAGCTGAGAGTGAAGTCAGTTGTGTGTGGAATATGATGCGCACTCTACTTCTCTTGTACCGCAACCTTCCCATCACTCCCAAGCCCCAGTCAGTGGAAGAGATAGTCGACCAGGCAAGGTAAATTGAGAGAAATGATAAAGCGCAGGCATGCTTTGACAGCTCGGCATGCGCTCCAAAGGTAACAGTCTCGCCCCCTTCTCCAGCACGGCAGCCAGTCGACCGCCCGCCACTTCCTTGCCCCCTGCTACCTCCGCACTGTTGGCGACTCGAATTCAGGAGAGAGATGAGGACGTCTCCCAGATTGCCTCTCTTGTGACCAAGTCTGCTTTGGTACGCCATAGTACCAAGGCAGTTAAAAGGTCTCAACCTGTTACAAACGTTACCAGCCAGACCGAGATGACGACATCATCAGTGCCGGTAACAGATATTGAACCTAGACTGCCTCCCCCACAGGAGCGCACCATTCGCAACAGCCGCAGACGATCCAGTTATACCTTGGTCTGTACGGAGTCTGCCACATTCGAACACGGCATCACAAGAAGGGAGCTACCCGTGAGAGTAAGCCGAGTTCCCAGGTCGCTGGGCTACTATCACGAACCCCCATGGAAGACACCAGGAAAAGTGCATCCCATTGTCTCCACCATCCGCCGAGGAGAAGATGTGCCACTCGGAATCGCCAACCCATGGTTCCGGAGGCAACAGAGCATCCACCCAACGAGGACCTACACCAGCTTCTGCAGCCTAAGCACCTCCAGGACACCCAGCTCCTCCGGCAACACCAGCATCTACCAACAACAGCAACTACTGGGGGAGCAATCAAGCCTGACCACTACCTATGCAGGTAACCACATAGCCACGAGTCACACCACTAGTGTGATCACCCAACTAGTTATAGACTTTGTACCCACCTGCCAAGCTACACGTCCCACATTGTACACTGGTGAGGCCCGAGCCTACCAATAGTAGGGAAGACCTTTTGAAACCCTGTGTGACTGACCTGCATGGCCAAAACAGTTTCCGACCGTGACGTCTCCTTCAGCAATCCCCAGCCTGTCATGTATCAAGGTAAATCACCAGT
This sequence comes from Dryococelus australis, assembly GCA_029891345.1. Classification (NCBI taxonomy): domain Eukaryota; kingdom Metazoa; phylum Arthropoda; class Insecta; order Phasmatodea; family Phasmatidae; genus Dryococelus; species Dryococelus australis. The sequence continues at coordinate 149,150,348 of CM056997.1, read as the reverse complement.
TGACAACTTAGAATCGGCCCTTCAGACCTCAGTCAGGGTACAGGCTGGTTTTATGTGTGTTTGATAGAGCAATCAATAAAACAGGCATAAATTTGACTTGGTTGAGTTGTCTATTCCAGCACTGTATATTTTCTATACCTTACTCCTGCTATTTCCTGTTTATTCACCTATCCTAGTAAGACTTCCCTGGAAGCCACAAGCCGAACCATTATTTCTTTTTCTCTCCTATAGGTAACTTCCTCTAAGAGCTGCTTAGGAAACTTGCCTTCCTAGGCCTCATTAGAGCAGTTGTCTCTTGGACTATCGCCCCTCCTGTAAGTGCCTGGGTCTGCCAGCGATGCCTCACTCGCCAGGTCATGTACTTTGAAACGATAGTCCATCCCCCAAGGAGTTCCGTTTTACGTGACCCTGGGTCCGCCAGCGACGTCTCGCTCACCACAGAGCCACAGGAGTGGTCACCCCTAGCCCTACTACTGTAACCTCCAGTTTGGTACTTGGGTCTGCCAGTGACGTTTAGCTCACCAAGCCACTCTCCATCAGGCTGTGTCTACCCTTTACTGGCCACCTGCTATCTAACTATCTGGTCTGTCACCTCCCTCCTTACGTCTTATCGTAGGGTTGGTTGGGGCAAAGCAGGGGGTAGCTCAGGCTGGGGTAAAGAAGAGTAGTGGTTCAGTTGTCATCTGGGTATGTGTGGAAAAAAAAGGAGTCTGCACGTCAGATGGGATCTGCATCCAGCTCGTTGAGCTCAACCTTGAACCTCATCTGGTACGTGTCTCGTGCAATATCTCTGCTGCCACCAATGCTGCCGAAGAAGATGCCTACCTTCGCCCGGCCAACCAATATTACCAGGGTAGTCAGGCCCCTTAACATCACACCCACTTATACCCCTATCAGGGTACTCACTCGCCCATCGCTTGCAAGCGCGCCACCCAAATCACAATGCTCCATCATAGAAGTGGCCAAACCTAGTAACATAGGCACCAGGAAAATTCCACGCAAGTGGCAACTACTTCTTCACCATCGCCCAGGGAGGGAAGTACCTCTGCCTTACCCTCCAACTGCCATCCCCACTAAGGGTAAGCAACAAGGCGACAAGTAGGCTCATTAGTTATGTCGCTAACTTCTTGTTATTTATATTATAAAGGAAATATGATTTATAGATAAAACACAAATAAATGTTCAGTTTAATAAAAAAAATAAGGTAGTTTTATGTTAACACTTGTATAAAACACTTGTGATACACTGCATATTTAAGAAACAATTAAACACTTCTGCATGGGTTGATATTTCAAATATTTTATTCAAAAAGTGTGAAGAAACTGCTAATAAACATTACTTTTGTATTCGCTTTCCTTTTTACAATGTAATTAGTAGCCTAGCTGACTATTCCTGCCATATTTTTATGTTTACTTGTTCAGAACTGACTATGTTACTTAATTATGTTCTGGAGTTATATGCATCTTGCCTCTGACTGTCACCAGTCCCACTAAAGATGACAGCTGTCTGCCAGCCTGTTTATATGTTCCTCTTAATTGATCTAATTAACGCTTGATCGCAACACAATCTGCCTTAAGAAACAAGCAGCTGCTGCCCTCTGAGAAGTCCTGTTATCAAGGGTCTCTGTATTGATATGAAAGCAGGTGTCATAAGATAAACAAAAGTACTCAAGTTTTGTGTTGTGTTTGCCAGCGAGAATCCAATAAAGTTAACAGCAGTACCTTTTATATCCAATTAAAAGTTAGACCCTTGTCCTGATAAACAAGTTTCATGTCTCCAGGTGTTGGCAACAAGTAACGCCCTGGATTGTGTTAACTCTACAAGAAGTTACGTCAGCCATTATAGGTGTGTGTGCTACCCTGCACACCGATAGTGACTCAGAATTAAACGTACAGAGTGGCACCCAGGCCTGCATTTGATATATCTGCACAAATTCCCATTCACCCCACATTGCTAAATAATAAGGTAATTAAGAGGCGGAATTGCAAAAAAAAAAAAAAAAAATGTAAGTCCATATGAATACAGAATAAACCATTATTTTATTGCAATTTAAGTTTGAGAGCCATGGAGACAGATGATAGTTCCAGCCTATCACGTATCTAACCGGAAATTGAGAGATGTGTTGTCATTGGTTGCCTGTTGCAGTTACACGATGATCTTCATCTTCTATGCATTGTCGATCATGCTAATGCTGGTGATCAGGCCATGGCTCGTCACGCGTCTGCTGCCCACCTATGTCAAGATGTCCATATACTCCGCTCTCTACTTCTTCCCCACGCTAGCTCTCATCCAGGCCGTGTTTGGAGGACTGATATGTGAGTTCACAGCCATGTACACAAAAGTAGTGTTGGTTACTCCACTGCTTGTAGGGACTAACACTTAGGTTTCACTACTATGGAATTTTTTACATTATAAAAAGTAGACAGCATGCACAAGTACTCTCAGAACGGTATTCGTAGATGGACACATACAAATAATTGTCAGACAAATACATTTTCCACGCAGTGGGTGCGTGGTCATGTAACATTTTGCAGGCTAGGCTAGCTTCATCAGGCTGCGAGCGGTGGCACACTGCAGTCTGGTGAGGGGTGGTTGGCAAAACAGTAAACCTAGCGGCCAGGAGACGAACTGGGGTGAGACGGGAAATTTGAAATGTGGTGGTGGGGTTATATTATGTTTAAGCCAGGTGGCCCACGTCATGACTCGTGTGGCCGTATCGAGCCCATGAAGCACTATGGCAGAGGGGAAGACCGGCGAAGAACAAGATCGTCAACAAGTGAAGTGCTCAGTAACATGAGACATCAACGAGGTAGCCATAATTAAGCTACCACCCCAGTAACAATCAGGATTCATTATAGACCTGAAGCATAAAAGTGAATTAAATAGCCCCAGTTCAATGATAGTAAGATTAGCTTCCAGACACTACCAAACAGTGCTATTTTTAACCAGTGTTCAGCTTATAAACACAAACCTACCCAGCCATCGTTAAGCTGAAATAGGGAAGGAACTGGTGAGAATTACACGTGATAATTATTCAGACACTTGCCATAGTGATAATGAATAAACAGACTCATAACAACCGTCATTAAGCTGTAGTAGAAACCAGTGAAATAGATACCCACTTTATTCTCACCAGCATAGGTTCCATAGTTAAGTGGCCATCAGCCCACTACGAATGTATTATCACATACATACGCTCTCCACATTACCAGCAAACACAGGAAGAAAATACTTCACTTTGTACATATTAATAGTGACATGGAAATGGACTCCCTGACAAGAGAAAAAGTTAGCTTGAATTTTTCAATATATTTATATTGTGTGTAGGTACACAATTAAATATGCCTATGAGTTTTACAGTGCACTATATGAAGATATATGTCTTAAGGGATCACAACAAAGACTCGTTATGAAAGCACCCAAGAAGATTTCCTAAGAATTTTCATTCCCGATATATTTTCATGTGGTATTTGTGTATGTAGTAATTGCAGTTATCAGTTTTTTTGAGTATTGTGCCTATTCTGAATATTACGTACCTTGTATATTGACCAAGAGTTGAACCAGAACTCTGAGACACAAAGCTCGCATGTACTCACAATAAAGAACCAAGCTACAAGTGTCCTTAATTTAGCGTTATTTCATTGATTGAGTGTTATGTTTGTTAGTTTTTAAAATGATCAGCGTGCACATTATGTCCATGTTCAAATCATTTATTAAAGAGTACTAGTTTTGTCTGCTAGCCGACCAACCCAGGTGATGGAAGGGTCTGAGGTTGGTAAACTCCTATATTGTCACATGTAACTGTTTTGCTTGCTGTGAGACCCACAAGTTGCCAAAGAAAGAATGCTAGGCTTTCTCAAACTAATACACCACAGTAAGCTACATCATAGTTTGTTTTCCAAACCCACCTGCATGAATAAGGCTTGCACATATTTTTATTCCCAGTTGTGTTTTTACGTGTAGATTTTATGTAATTTCTTTCCACAGGTCCTTGTATATAATTGTAATTAGTAATCACAGTATTATGCTGAATTTTGTCAACAGCATGTGTAGTGAAGTAGGCCGGGGGACACCTGGTACGCCACCATCAGCCCTGAAACTAATCCTCACCACTGAGGGGAACACATTAGCAGGCCGTCGCTCTTGCTTACATGGGTGAGAGTGAGACAGCTATGGCCGGCATGCCGCGCGCTGCTATGTTTCACGACGAGCCCCGGCACACAGAGTGAGCACAATTACAGCGGCCAAGCGGCCCAGAGTTGAGGGGGGACCACTTCTCCATTTCCTACTCCGCCAAATTCGACTGATGAGTCTTCATCGCAATGGAAGGAGGGGGGGGGGGGGGGGTAATTGATTTGTGCCACTTTCCTGTTTATTTACTAAATGACTATGACTCATTAGCCTCACATATTTCTACGTAACCCAAGGAAGGGTCAAATCTGACATCTTTTACGAGTGTCCTTAGATCACCAGTACCATGGAGGGCAATCCTAAACACATGAATATAAGGTTGTGAAAACCGTCAAGAAGAACCCCCTCCCCCTTTCCACATACTGAGAGCCTACAAACCGCCATGTGTGAAGCCACATCACACGTCTCATGCCAGCCTTCCCGAAGTGTGATGACTCACCAGAGCAAAACTATCACGAAGTGCCCAACACACTGTCACGAGCCACCACATCTGCCACGAAGCACCCTGTAACTGTCACAAGGCTCCCAGAGTAAAAGCTGGGGTTTTTACCCTGCCCCGACAGACATAATTAGTCCAAGCTGCGACCAGAGTTATTTTCATAGCCATCTTGGTTAGTCTTAGGAGCAGGTCGCCTACACCAGTATACTGTAGGTTACTTCCATATCAAACTCTGCTTGATTAGGAGGTAGCATGCATCACTGTGTGTATTATCTCTAATAAATACAGTTTGTTCCTTTCAGTGAGGATATCGTTTCTAGAGGTATTTCCCTTTGACCACTAAAAATGATATTACAATACGATGTCAACCGAGACAGAGTATTGCTATACCAGGACCAACCATAGAGTAGGACTGTGGAGTTCCGTCAGGAATCCGTATGTCAGGCACACACACACCATTCGATGGCCACCCATTCTAGACACAAAAGTGAGTAGAACGGTAGAGCCCTAACCACTAACAACTCATCCAGCAGGGGCGAGATAGTCACCTCAAGTTATATTCCACCAGAGCGCTTATAGTGCTGGAAGGACTATTTGCTTGGGACTGAAGACCTAGCCCCTGTTGCAACCTCACTCAATAGGGGTAGGAAAGCGGCCCATACAGCTCACTGCTCTAGGTTTGTGCGCCAGTGGCGGGGAACTGATTAGAGCAATAAGCCAGTGACATCAACCACTCTTGATTGTACACTTAGATAGGGATCTGTCTTGAGTTCACGATGATCTGATGGTAAACTTTAGTGTCAATGAGACCTCTATGTCTTTTTGGTAAAAGGCACAGATCACAGAGGAAGGAGCAAAAGGCAGCCTATACCTCTGCCTAGGAGTGTGCAATTCAGACCCTTCTGAACTTAGCAGACAAGCTGCGAACAGGACAGAGTTCAGACCGCCCTTCGTCTGGAGAGGCCTTCTTCTCAAGTATTCACGTTTATATACTTCCCTGCACACACTTGCATAGCCTGAGAATACCACCCTGTGGTATATGCTCTACTTGCGGGCACTGAGGTAAGATACAGGATTACCAACCCCTGGTCCTGGAGCAGAGAAGCCGTGGAGTGTTGAACTGATGGTACTGTGTTGGTCAGCAAGGTACCAGTGTACACCACCCTCCTGCAAGAGTCGTCAGTTCCGGCCAGCAAGCATCAGCTCCACCTTCAGTGACCAAAGAAACTCCCAGTAGGACTGGTACCACTAAGAAAACAAGTATCCTAACCAAACCTGTTATCATTCCAACAGTGGTTAACTTCGTCCGCAGTCGCCAACCTACACGACCAGCATGAGTAGCTACCCAGAAACCTAGCTCAAATGCCCAGCCTGTGTTAAACTGAGCGTACCTGACGTAGTGCATCTAAAACCATATTGACCGTATCTATAGTTCTATAGGTCAACATGCATCAGTAGTAAGGCCAATGTACTGTAGCTGATAGACAATATTTTCTGTTGCGGTGAGAAGAGCAAACCGCAGAGACTGGCAATCCAATCCCTAAGGAGGCTGTATCTTAGCATCGTGCAGAGAATGGGTGGCCTTCTGAGGTTGTATTATGATAGTTGTTTTGTGTTTTGATGACACATTTCCCTGGTCACTTGCTGCCCCTCATATGGGTACAGTGCTTACAGGGTGAGGTACTAAGATTACGGGAGAGAAATTCTTAAGTGAGAGCTGAAATTGTGTTTATTCCATAAGGAAATAAACAACAGTGGTGGTTGTACTACCACCTATCCACGTAAACTTATGGAAGTTAAACATCATACGTGAATACAAGTGAAGGTGACCAACCTGCTCCTAGGCTAATAGGGTAGGTAGTAAAAAGTGGCTATGAAAATAACTCTGACTTTAACTAGCGCTACTACTGTTGTCCTGAAGGGACCGGTACATATCTCAGTCTTTTAACGACATAAGATGTAAGGTATAAGTGTTCAGTTAATAGTTTGGCGAGTACTGTGCAAGCCAAGGAAGGAATCTCGAGGAAAGTTAGAGCCTTCTGCACCACTAGGACACTGTGTAAACCAAGGTAAGGTAGCTGATGGACAGACGTCTATTGCTTGAATACTGGTCACGAGCCTTGGTGCGGCCCTGTATTTATACTCTCTCTCCTCCTCCTCCTCTCCCTACCTCACTCCCTCCCTTCCCCTTGCTCCGCCCTCCTCCCTCCCCCCCTCTTCCCCTCCTTTCTCCCTCTCCCCCTTCTCCCTCTCACCCCCCTCCTTACTCCCTCTCCTCCATCTCTCCCTCTCTCCCCCTCCTCTCTCTCCCTCTCTCTTCCCTCTCTCCCTCTCTCCTCCCTCTCTCTCTGGGAGCAAGGCTGGCTTGTGACAGGTGGTGGCAGGCAGACAGCTGGTGATTCTCAGACTTCTTTGCTCCCTTTTGAAGGAAAGGAAAGAAGAAACTGGGTCATGCAATCCTTTCGTGTCCAGTATCGGTATGCTGTGGGCCTTTGTTCATTACTGTGCTCGCTCACAAGCTCAGCTGAGGGCTGTGGTAACTTTTAAATACGTGTGCCTTTTACAGTTTTCGATTCCTGTAAAGAAATGCAATTTGCATTTACATGGGAGCACAAATAAAGAAACAAAAATAGAGTGTAAGAGCAAAATCCCACTCGTGAGAGATGTGTGGTTTGAGCTAGCTAATTTATATTTGCTGTTGTGCTGAAGGCATGCTGAAAGTGTGTCTTCACCTGGAGCCTGCTAATGTGCCGCACTGGAAATATAATTATGTGTGACATATTGGAAAAAACGTCCGACTCCAAGCCTTCTGTCACGTCCGGCCTTAGCTAAATTGCTAACAATCTAAACAAGCACGAGTACACTGAGAAAATTAACTAATCTAACAGAAAAATAGTAAAAAGTACGATACCCTTCAATTCTTAATGCTATGACAAATTACCCTTTAAGAATAATAACTTTAACACCGACAATATTTCTTGGTAAATAATACGTGACACACATGACAACATTTAAGTTTAGCAGTGTAGTATTTAAAACCCTTTTGCATTTAGAAATAGTGAGTGTGTGAAGATATTTGTGTGGCTCTTAACAGCGAGGTCGTGAGAGCAGATGCGGGTGATTGAAGTGAATATGGAGCGGCGCCGGAATGAAGGGGCAGGGGAAATGGGAGATCCCCGAGAAAACCTACCGACCAATGGCATCGTCCAGCACTATTCCCACTTGCGAAAATCCGGTGACCCGGCCAGGTATTGAACCCGGTTCGCCTTGGTGGGAGGCGAGCTATTTAGAAAAAAATAATTTAATATGTAGCACAAGACTTTTAAAACAAATATTTATAATATTATTTACATTCTCTCGTGCTAGTTTTTTACCTCTAGGCACAGGCCTGCTTCTTGAGGAGTCTCTGCTACATGGTACACGTAAGATGTCTTTACTCATTTGTGCACTGATTTAACTGATCATCTATTATTTCAGCACTCAAAAGGTAAGGTAAAAGTGTTTGAAATATTTCATGTCTTTGTTTCTTATTTAGTAGCACAAACTGTAGGTGCACTAGCTTTACTGGTTCACTGATTTTACAAAGTTTATTCCATATTTAAGTACACCGTAATTTGGTTGCTCAGCATAGGACTGCTGTGGTGAGTCACTTTATGTTTACTGGTACTTAATACACACTTACAGCACCTGACAGCGGCAAAATGTTTTCGAGTAAACTTACATGTTGCTAGTTTATTGGCTGTGGGGTCTCCGAATTTCTTTCTTCCGTGGCCCCTCTTCCTCAAAGTCATGGGCGCCGGATACGGCCACATGTACCTGCGAATGCGCCACCAGAGAGATTCTTTGTAGCGGTCAGGTTGGGAAGAGAGACAGCAAGCATGCACCAGCATATCTCGTTTCTGACTCCTGGGCTCCGCGTTCAAGTACCGGGTGGGAGACTGCTCGGGGCCGCCTGGCACCTGAGAACTGCTGGTCGCCCCTTCCTCCTGGAAGGGCGTTCTTGAGGTAGCCACCTGAGGTCGGGGCTCTTCAGGATCCCTTACCTCGACGGCCGGGTGATGACCTTCCTCCCATACAGGAGGGGCAGCATCAGCGACCTCAACACCCTCCAGCGTCGAGATCTGGGGGTCGGCCGGGTCCTCCGTGACCGGCGTGGCTGATGTGGTGGTGACCGGAGGTAGAGTCTCTTCGGATACCTTTATCTCGATCGCTTGCTGGGAGAGCTCAGCCGTCCGGCTGGAGGCCTAGTCCTGGGTTTGGCTCTAACGCTGTCAGGGGGAGTGGACCGGTAGGTTCTTCTCCTCCCCCCTCGACATGGAGCTGGTTGTTGTCAGGGGGAGTGGATCCACTTCTTTTCCCCCCCCCCCCCCCCCCCTTGCGGAGCAATTATGCCTGCCTTGGAAGGTTTGACAATCAGGGCCGTAGGTACTGGGTGCAGCTCGACCTCGATGTTTGTGCGACTAGGCTCATCCTTCCGGGCTGGTTGGTGAGTCCGTTGGGTAGAGATCCCGACATCATTCGGTGGCGGGACCTCAGTAGCTCTGAGAGGGAGTGGTGCACTTGCTGCCCCTCCCTCCTCGACTTGGAGAATTTCCACTCTCTTCGGGAGTGGTGTGGATGAAGCAAAGTCAGGTGGCAGATGTATCATGGATACATCCACTTCTACTTCATGGGGATGCACGTCCTCCTGGGTTGGAGAGGAAGCATTGTGGACCTCAGCGCCACCCAGCGTCGTCGTCCTAGCATCGGCCAAGTCATCCTGGACCGTGGCAGCTGACGTGTGGGCTGTGAGGTAGAAGTTCTTTGGAGACCTCTACCTCTACTGCTTGTTGATATTCATCCCTCTCATAGATGATACTGAGTTGGGGAGGCCTTTGACAGGGTCCTCTGTACAGAGGGCTCCGCCAAGAGACCTCCGATCCCTGAGTTGATTTCTGGCTTCGTCAAGACGATGATTGCTGGAGATATGAACTAGGAGTAGAGGGGAGGCTCTGTACAGACATTTCTCTATATGGAGGTAGAGTCACGGTCCTGGTGAAAAGCGAGCATTGGGACTCCTCTCTGGCAGTGGTTAGGGATGCAAGTTTCCTGGGCGGCAGGAGTTCAAGTTGTCTACGGAGGAGGGTCATCCTCTCCTCCTCTCTCTTCCTCTAGGACCTGGGTTAGTGGATCTGCTTCATCTTGGACTCCGACGGGACATGGCCTAATTTGCCCCCGTGTCATTTTCTGAGTATGTCCACGGTTATCCTCTGTCCAGTAAACATTTCCATATTTTCCCACAACAGTATACAGTCTCTCCCACTTGTTGGCTAGGTCAACACTGAACTAGCCTGTTGCCTTACTGAGGGAGTGTCTACGTACGAGGACGGTTTCTCAAAAGGTGCGTACTCCTGTGCAGGGTGGTGGGTATTTATGTGAAATGTACTGTTCTTTGGCTTCTCTTGCCTTCTTCAGGTATCTTCAGACGTGGGCATGGTTGTGAGTGTTGTTTCCCACTGCCAGTCCCCGGGGGACGACTGAGAGTTCATCAGAGGAGGAGCTGACTTGGACTTGAGATGACAGCCTTATTTTCTCTTCGGCGGAGAGCGAAGAGAATAGAGGGAATGTGTGCATCCTAGTGCCGGTGGTCTTCTTCCACACCTAGATGGAGACTTTTCTTGAGCTCCTGAGTCCTCTGCTCAGTGGAGTTCACTTGGGGGTGGTAGGGAGGGGTTATCCAGGTCTCTACACCCCAGCTCTACAAGCTGCCCTCCACTGCTGGCCTGTAAAAGGAGTGCCGTTATCAGTAAGGATGACCTGCGGGTACCTCCAGCGAGGGAATATCTCCGCGTATAATTTTCGGAGGATATTCCGGTTGGCTGGGGAGCAGAAATGCTTCCACCCAGCGGTAAACATATCTGTAACCACCAAGTACCAGTTGGGTGCTGCGTGGGTATGAGCCCATAATGTCGGCAGCCAGGTGCGTCCACGCCATGGTCAGCTATCTGGGCATTGCTGATGGGGGTGACACGGGGTAAGCTTTGCCACGGCAGCATGTCTCACAGCTGGTGACGTACTGCCTAACATCTCGACTTACTCCATCCCAGACGTAGCGTTCTTGGATTGCTTGCAGCGTCTCCCTTGTTCCAGGATGTTCAGCATTTGGGTGGTTGTGGTGGCGGTGGCAGATGTCTGTCTGTAGTGAGTTTGGAATCCATATTTTCCAGGGCACCTTTGGGTGACCAGTTTGAGACCAGGCGAGGTTGTCTCGCAATCTGTACTGGTGAGGTACTTCTTTGATGAGTTGTTGGATTTCTGGGTCCTGTTGCTGGTGTAGAGAGACTTGCTCTCTTGTAAGTCGCAACCAAAGCAGTCATAGAGCCTCTTCTGGGCTTTGGATTGGAGTTGGGGGAGGTGTTAGTTTCTCCCACTGGTCCTCCACGTTTAATTCCCCTCCAAGGTCTGGCAGATGCAACAGCACATCTGGGAGGTCATTAAGCGTATCCGGACAGTGTTGCACTTCAAAGTCAAACCCTGTTAAGAACATTTCCCACCATCCGTATTTTGCTTAGTGGTTTTGTGACTCGTGGAGCCACTTGAGGGCTTTGCTGTCCGTATGCAACACAAAATTCTTGCCATCCAGGTGGTATATGTACTTGCATATAGCCCAAATGACAGCAAGACATTCCTGTTCATTAATATGTTTTATTTAGACGGGTGCTGGCATATGCAATTACCTGTGGCAGTTCCGAGACGTCCTTCTGGTACAAAATGGCACCTAACCCATACTGGCAGGTGTCCATCTATAGGATAAGAGGTTTTCCCTCTTGTGGTTGGTGAAGTTGTGAGATACTGGCAAAACTAGTCTTAAGAGCTAGGAAGACGTTTGATGGTCCTTTGTCCATTTCCACCAAGCTTCCTTCTTTAATAGTTGGTGAAGTGAAGCCATTTGAAGCACTATGTTTGGTACAGAATTTCATAGCCAATTACATAGGCCTATAAAGCAGCGAAGTTGCAGTTTGTCTGTGGGTTGTTCTACTTTTCGGATAGCTCAAATCGACTTGACTAGATGTAAATTACCTTCTGGAGTTATTACGTGGCTCTTGGTTAGTTTACATGTGAGGCCGTGCATCGTGAGTCTTTCAAGGACTCTCTGGAGGTGGGTACATTGTTCCTCAAACATTTTGGAGTTGATAATTATGTCTTCCAAATACGTGAAGCAAAACTGTCCCACATAACCTGTTAGAACCAGACATCAGTCGTTGGAAGGTGGCAGATGCGTTCTTCAATCAAAAAGGCATGACCTTGAATTGAAATGTCTCCCCTTCAGGAGTAGTAAAGGCGCTATACTTCTGGCTATCGGGATGGACCGCAATCTGCCAGTATCCGGACTGCATGTCTAGAGTGCTGAGGATGGAAGCCTCGCCGATATCACGGAGAGCATTGTTGAGGTCTATGGAGAGAGATGCGATCGGATGAGTGATACCATTAAGATCTTTGTAATTTACTCAAAAGTGTAATCTGTATGCTTTCTTGGGTAGAAGTACAACCCCTGTTTCTTCATTCCTCTCTTTGCCAGAGTATCTTGTGTTGCCGCCTGGTAAACACTTTATAAGGGTGCTTGTAAACCAGTACAGCAAAACCTCTTATTTACATTCTCAATATTTACATTTTCCTTTAGTTTGTATCATTTTCTTCAGGTCCCATTTTTGTGTCATAAGAAGAAATGTAACACTTTCCGTCAAATTGAACCAGAAAATTTGTTATATTCCCACTATTAATGCCTTGCAAAGCACATACAAACAGTTTATTTACATGTTTATTTCTCCATCACAGATACTGTAACAACCATAAGTTCATAAATGTGCGAACACTACATTGTGTGCCTGAAATGTTCCTCAAACCAGATGTTGGCCTGTGAATATTTAACACTTCAAAAGCACGTGTGGTAGTACTGCAACTGCTGTATCCACAACAAGACTGTGTCTTTTATTCTGTGAAAACATTAACGTATATCTAGCAGATGGCCGGTAAATAAATATGTCTGCAGTATGTTATTTTAATTTAAACACCTTTTGTTATTTTATGATCATTTATTTGTGGAAAGTAATGTAGAACATTGACACATGAAGTTTTATCATCTTTATTAAATTGACTTCTACTCATCAGTGCGCATCACTCAGCCGTATGTGTCAACGGAGTTGACTGATTCTACACACCACGAGACGTCAGAACGTTTATTGTCTACCCACATCAAAGGATGGACGCTCCTTGCCAGACTTGTTCTATTCACCGGTCGAACCATCAAGACTATGCTTCAAGATCATCCAAGTACTAAAAAAATGTGGTCGGATGGCACCATTAGTATGATGTCCTGCATGCAGTCCTGGATCCAGCACCAGCTGGTGATATCACACACCCAGAAGATCAAGCGCCGCTACACAGCTGCCACCCCTCCACAACCTACCAAGGACACGCCAGGAAGAGTATAAATACTGGGGCCCAACCCTTGAAATGCCAGTCACTTCTGTTCCTTCTCTCCACTGCCTGGTGTTGAAGGAACCATCAGCTCCCTGGTCTTCACACTTCTGGTGCCGAAGACTCCTACCAGTACATTGCCTCTCTTCACCGCACCCCAATGTCGAAGATTACTACCAGCATTTAAGTCGTCGTCACACTTAAACACAACCGGCCCCTTCAGGACAAGCACCATAGCGCAGCCAAGTGCAAGTTGTTTTCATAGGACTTCTTCTACCTACCCCGCTAGCATAGGAACAGGTCACTTTCACCTGTCAATGTGTAACAGCTTCCGTTAAACTCCCGTTGATAGTAGGAGGTAGTGCAACACCACCTTGTCTATTTTCTTAAATGAAAAAATTAATTTTAATCCATGTGAGGGTATCGTTCCCATGGACATAGAACCTCTTCCTGTAGACATCGGGCCCGTCGGAGGGTTAGCAGGTAGCCGGGAAATTTGCTCAAAATACCTCTTCACCAATAGAGTACCCACAAACATTCTGGACAGCCAGCCTTTCTGTGCACCACGGTGTACAGAACGGTAGAGCCCCAACACTAGGTACTCCAACTTTTTAGCTTGTCAGCCAGCTTGGAGATTGCTCTTGACGCTGCTTGCACCGGAAGGAGTACTTCTAAGGGTCTGAGTAGAGACAGCCTCCAGAGGCACTCACCCACAAGTTGGGACAGTCAACCGGTGATACCTGACTCTGTGTTCACCACATTCCTCATGCCAGATGCTGAGATAGGGAGACAGTGTTGGGTTGGCAAAGACAGTACATGGTTGTAGACTTGTAGAGAACCACACATTACATGCCCACCTCCACGGGTTTTGATAATAGTGATTCTTTCCTCATGTACTACGCCCGTCGCAGTTGCCTCTGAAAGCGGATTATTAAAAAGGCAGCAGCTGCCTCCCAATACCAGCAGGAGCTTAGCCCCTTCCACGCAGCAAATGCACACCTTGCACCTCGGGAGAGGGATCAAGCTATCCGCTGCCTAGAGAGACCCACCACGGCAAAAGTAGCACCGGAATTCTTCACACAACCTGTCAAGCTAAACAGAGAAACACACCCAGTGCTCATTGCATACCTGAGTGGTCAGGACCAGTCCTATGGGATAGCTAATCCACGATTTTGGGGAATCCTAATGCCCGAGCCGACCCCAGCGACAGCCGTCATGAGCACCTGCCCGCCTGCACCCCAAGTTCCAGCATACACCATAGCGCTAGCTCACCTGAACCACTGCAGGTCCAACAGCCTCCACCAGTTACGTGTCGCCCAGGTATCACCATACGAGTGATCCCGCGTAAGTGCAAGGTAGTCCTTGCAGTCCCAGATTTTGTGCCTGGCCAGAAAGCCACACGACCAATCTTGTACACTGGTCAGACCTCAGTACCACAAAAGGACTAAGTACCCTATATCACACCGGGTGCATCTGCCCTCGCACCCACCAAAAACACTTTGTGCCGTGATAAAGCTCATTTGCCACATGATGTCACGCATCAATGTAAAAGTACGAAAAACCATTTCGGTTGCAGATAAACTAAAATAATATTGAAAACAAACATGTGGGTACACATGTTTATCTTATCTTCTTGAGAGATGTTTTTTTACTTTGTTTATGTTAGTAGTGGATCATGTTTTATTTATTTTGACAGAATCTGATGTAATATTTTGTGTGAGTTGATGACTACCCTATTTTATTTTATTTACATTGTTTATGTCGGTGGATGTTTTATTTAATTTCAGTCAAAATCTGGCATAATTTTTTGTGTGTGGATTGAAGATTGATATTATATAGTTTGGTAGTTGTATTTTAACACATTGATCACCATGGCAGCTATGGTAATAGGATTGCCCAAGGCCTAGTACGTTTTTTCTCTCAAACACATTGATACTGATGACTTCATTACACGGCCGTGTCAGACACATATGACTGACATCATAAAAGGCATGAATTGTCTGTTTGATTGTGAAATCATGAATCTTATTCACCGCCAGGCACAACCAATAATGTGCATGCTCTCTCAGCTCCGTTGTGGTTGTGTGTAAATCACAAGTTCATGAAGTAGATACTGTCTCTCACATAATTCTTATAGTTTTATTCTGTTGACTAAGAGAGGCCATGAGAATTGTGTCAAAAGATTCACCAGAGGCCATGTTCTCACACTACCATGTAAAATCCCATTTTGTGTCAGTTAGGAATGCCTGACACTGCCTGTTCTGAAATGGAGTGTGTCAGCCGTATCTCTCTGACGTGGCCTTGCAAGAATAGTGGTGTCAGTCAGATATGTCTGAAGTGGCAGTCAAAGTTTTAAATATTTTTTTAACAGGAAATTGTTTACTGCAGAGATACAGGAAATTAGTAGGCATTAAAACAAGATTTTAGAGTTTATGCTTTTATTTTTCCTTTGTTCCCTTTAAAAGTGTAAATAAGGGGTTTTGCTGTACATCCATAGTCTGCCAACTCTCATGCTGGATACTATGCATCAGGCGTAGTGATCCTTGTTGGGTATGAACACTGGCATGTTCATCTAAAATTTTCCGGAGCTCGGAAAATTTAGCAGTATCTAATTGGTTTTGTATATCTTCTGGGTTAATTGGGGGTGTTACAATCGCCTCTGGGCTGTTTTCCCAGTGAATTGTTATTCGGTTCTTGTCCCCGATCCATTTATCCATTGCCTGTCCTAGTTGGGTTAGAATGGAATACAAAGTTCCCGACAGGAGAAGTTGGTCTTCCCGCATGTCGAGCTAGAGCATGTGAGAGACTTGAGCTTGACCCCATTGGATCTCAATACTCAAAGCAACGAGGTTGGCTGCACACACCTGCTTGGCAATACTGAACTCCGCCTTCTTTACCGCTCTCTGAGCCCCATGCTTGATGTTGAATGACATAAAAGTAGAACACTCAATACCTCTCAGTAGCAGCATGCAATTGACGAAAGTCCTGGCTAGCATGTAAGCTGACAGTGGGTGACTGCACGCTGTGACTCCAAACAGTGCGGGCAACTAGTACTCGCACCTGGAGCTTTGTCGTAGACCACCTACTTACCACTGCCGGGTGTAGTCCACAAAGGTAAGGCCTCCGGCCCCAAGCAAATACCCCTGCCAACACCTTAGCTAGGCGCTCAAGTCAGCAATATAACTTGAGGTGGCTTTCCTGCCTTGGTGAGGTGTGCACCTAGTGGTTGAGACTCTACTGTTCTATATACCGGGGTATATAGAATGGGTGGCCATCAAAAGATGAGGTTGCGTGTGGCCACGGGCAAACTTCTGAGGGGGTTCTGTCAGTCTACTCTAGATTTGTTATAATAGATAGCCTGGTCCCTTGCTTGCCCCATTCCGAAGTTTATACTTAGTGACAGACAGGTTTTACTCATAGGACAAAGTACTCTCGGATACTGTAATAAACTAGTATTTATTGAGAATAAATACTGGGTAACGCGTATATAAACCAAGCAGAGCGTATACAGAAGTAAAGCTATGCAAGATTAACGGGTTGAGGTGACCCGCTCCTAAAACTACTTAAGATGCAAGGGATACAAGAAACTATAACTTACGAAACTAAACCTATCGGGTTGTCTAGAAGAGACCCTAGCTTATGGCGGCCACTACCAGTAAGTAGTGGTGGTTGTCGACCCAGGAAGATCAGCAATGGAAATGTTAGTTAACTGGTTGATGGCTTCTGGTGGTAGGCGAGTACCAGAAGGTGTTGAATCCTCTGGAAGGTGGTGGCGGCAGCCACTGGTGATTATCGAAGAACTTAAAGCTCTTGGAGAGGACCGTGAGGGCCTAAGTCAGTAGAGAGCCCCAGTACACAAAATGGTGAGGTGTGCTACTGGAGACGATAACTCCTGACCTCGGCCGTGCACGGTATTATATCTGGCTCACTGATAGGTGCGCGCCGGGTCGGGGTGGGAGGCGTAACATGCCTCTGTGACGTCTGCCTGGAGTGAGCCGGGTGGGAGAACTACCCTTGTATGCTCTGTATATGGCCTCGGGTACTCGGTGGCGCTTGGCCATCTTGGGTGGTGTGGCTTGGGTTGAAAAGATTCTCTGTGCACTCGTAAAACAACATACTATGTTTGACCCTTCCTCTGGTTTTAATACTACGTAGTAGAGAGAGAAAGTCAGGTCAGGAACAGTCCGGAAACCAAGTATAATCACTGTCCCTCCACGGGATCACATCTTGTTAGACATCTTGGTGTCGTTCCCATAGGTTTGGTGTAGCATGTTGGGATGAGTCGTAGTCATGTTTGGTATATTGGTATAAGCGGCACGCGTCACTACAAAATCTGCGGTGTACATAAGGTGATGGATTTCCACAGTGAGGGTTATCTTCCCGTCGAACTTGATTCAGGGTCTGACTACACTGAGGCATCTGTACAAGGTGAGATTGGGCCAGTAAACTAGCCTACGGATCCTAGGGGTCAATAGATCACTTCTTACGAAGTTCCCTGTTGTAGCAGAGTCGAGTAAAGCTAGGTATGAGCTTCCATTTATATCCACTTGAATGTGGGGAGGCTCAGGTGGTATACTCTCCTTGTAGGCATGGTTCAATGTTATGTTGACGGGCCCTTGTTCGTCTGGGTTGACTGCCTTACGCGCACCCCGGCTGCGGTGTTTCCCGCCTGGGCAGGTCCCTTAATGTGGGTCATGTACGGTGATGTGTCTGGCACCCACATGTTTCTCCCTTCCCCTCCTCTTCCATGCCTGCATAGGTAGTGTTCATTGAAGTGCACTGCGGGAGCGTGGTAGACAAGGAGAGGGGGTGGGCTGTGAATGACTTTCCGCTCTGGACGTTTATCTTACTCGGCGCCCTTGCTGGTGTGTGGCTTGTCTAACAAGGCCTGTGTCTTGATATTTGTCTTGATATCTTTAGCCCTCTCCACAAGTTCATCCACAGTTTGGGGTTTAGGAAACTGCAATAGATTCCTAAGGCTTGGGAGTAGCATGCATGTAATGTTTCTGACGTAGCTCTGCTCGCATTCTCTGTGGTATATATGCTTGTAAATCTGTACTTTTCTGCATATATCAATTTCAGCATCCCCTTCACTGGTCTGGGCCTGGCTGTGGAATTTAGAGGTTAGTATAGCTATGACCTCACCTGTGAGGTGGGAGAAAAGCTGTCCCCACTCAGTCACGAGTTCCCCATACCTAGCCCACCGTTCGAGGACTCTCCCATGGAGTTGTTTATGTGTAGGTCTACATCTGAATTCAGACAGATGATGTTTGGAGGTAACCTGGGCCATGACAGGGCTCTGGCGTGGGCCAGAATTTGGTGATGGGTAGTCTTGGGTATGCCTATAAACTTCGCAATGATACACTAGGCTGGGACGCGTGATGCATTCGTCGGGTCATTCAATGCATACATGATGGAAGTCTTGAGTGCAGACAACACACTGTACTATCCCATATCCAGTGCAATTTAGCCAACTGCAGTGTGTAGCTTGGCGTTGGCGGCATTCTATACAGTGGTACTCCAGACCGTCTATATATCTGGGTTTGTCTACCCGCCCCAAACATTGGTAGTGGTAGCATCTAGAGCACTGTGCGCATAAGATCACATGTACCCTCGTGCCAAGACGTGTGTCTATATGGCACTTTTTGAGTGCTTCAAAGGGGTTATCAACCATTGTGGCCTTTGGGTCATCAAGCAGGCTCTGTCCAGAGTCTGACATGATTGGGATAGCATTGTTGAGCGCCACAGGATGTGTCCAGAGTCCCTGAATTCCTTTTAGGGGTTAGACTCCTGGCTAGGTCACTAGTTGACGGGGTCTACTGAAGTGAAAAAGTTACGTAGTCTGGGCTAATGTAATAGAGATGTCATGAACTGCAAATGATATATAGTATCTAGTGGACTTAGCTATCTGGCTAGGTCACTAGTTGGGGGTCAGCTGGCATGGTTGGATTGCCTAGTTTAAACTATTGCAGTCACGTCCCACGTTGGGTGCCAAGAAAACTGATTTGATGCATACCCAGTTGAGTATGTTCTATTGGTGGTTAGTACTATTCATGTCAAACTTTGACCAACATCATTTGAGGTTAAATGCAACGTAAATCTTGTTTACGTAACTTTTGAGAAATTAGATTTTCATCATGGCCAATTTTACAGTTTTAATTCATGATGCCAGAAGCATGAGGAAAAATAGAGTGTTTTGGTGGTTCACTGATGCTCAGCCAGTATATAGGACAGGTCGGGTGGTCTGTAGAAGAGGAATGAAGTCGAGAGACACTGTCATGGCCCTATAAACGGGCCGGCCCTTATTCAGTGGTTTACCTGGTGACTTGATGTTCTGCGGTAGATGTTGCCTCCGCTGGGGTGTGCGCTAATTACTGCTGTGGAAGTCCCCAGGATGTGGAGTGCGCTTGCTCGACTGGTTGCTGGAGGAAGATTATTTGCTGTAGGAGAGGCGATCACTTAACTACTGGTTAGTGATTCCAAATGGTAGTATTTGTCCTTGTCTCAACACCTCAACCATGATTCTAAATCTGATGGGAATAAGGTGAGAATTCCTAGTTGGTAGTTACTTACACTGACCTAACTATCTGCCTGTTGTTCTTATGGAACCAAGAGGGTGTTACCAGAAGGGTAGCATTAACAATTGCCATTACCGCATGGTGGGTAGGGTAGTCCTGAAGGGACTGTCGCAACCGTTACCACTGGGGTAAGACCAAGGATGATAAGGAAGTAACTGTTTGGTCTAGTCTTCCAGAGGCAGGAGGGTCTGCAGCGGTGCAGAAGAGACTCTGGAGGGGTTGTCTTCAACTGGTAGCTGATTCCAGCTCTGAAGAAAATGGTGGAATCTGCTGACTTACTAGTGAGCGCGAACTGCCAATGGCTTCTTCCTGGCCAAGTCTGAGCGGTGGAGGAAACATAGACTGATTTATGCTGGTCTTGCAGGGGTATTTATGTTAAGCTCTTCTTGGACCAGAGTGGCTAAGGGGTGAGGAAGGAGATAAGCTCCTCCCCCTGAGCTCGGCGGCTGTCGTCTACTGTAATCTTCTGCTGAGCATCGTAATAGCTGATGTGGCAGTCTTCAACCCTTATCTCAGCCGCAGGATGCCTTTAGAATGTGTGCTGCCCTCCCTCAGTGCGCCGTAGAACTACGTGGCCTGGGGTAGCAGGCTCGGTGTCTTGGTCCAGCAGTACAATCTCACTTTGGAGATGTCGCAGTGATGTCTCGTTTGTCGTTTGGAGATCTGAATGAACAGCACAAGCTGTCCAACCTTGCACAGGAGTATCCTGTAGCCACGTGTCCAGTCTCTTCAGTACTGTTGGTTTAATGACTTGCCTAAAAGGGTGAACATTGCATCCAGATGGGGTGAAGTCAAGTGTGCATAAAAGTTGTGCCGAGCATCATGCATCACTAATAATTTTTTTATAGCTTGTTTTGAAATTACGGTGTACAAATATGTTTATTGACACATTTGTGTGAGAGTAGTTGTGTCTGCTTTGCAAAGTGTCTGTTTCACACTATTAAAGGGATGTTTTTATGTGTGTTGCAGATTATTCTTTCCCGTACATAATCATCATCTTGTCTGTTATATCTAATGCAGCCCACTTTGCATTCAAACTTGACCAGGTAAGACAACATGAAAACAATCCTTGCATAGTTGTGCATTTAATGTTTCAGTGAGGGAAACATGCTACTGATGTTTATCAGATTTGTTTGTTTGTATTGAATGAATCTGAACAAGTTTTTTTAAGGCACTTTCTTTTAACTGATGTTGCAAACATTCCATTTATCTGCAACAAAACTCTTGGCATTGCCCTTGCAGCGTGATGTGTACCAATTGTCGACATCTGTGCAGCACTCTTAGATCACAAAGCATTGAAGGTAACTTCTGATGTTGAACAAGTTTATAAGGGTTATAGTGTGGAACACATATAATGTTGTGTTAAGTATCACATTTATATTTAGCAATCAAGATGTTGACTTTTAACACGAGATATGATTTCATCATTTTCCTAACTGTTATTGCTGCTATTACAGTGATGTGCACTTCTACCATCTTGATAGTGGTTAATGCGCTGACTGCCCTCTCGAATTCGTTGAGTAATCCTGCAGTGGTATTTTAGCTGCTACTCTAGCCCGGTGGGTCGTGGTAGGTTCTGTGGGGGGCCGCTTAGTGGGAGGATACTGTCGGAGGAGAGGGGGACCAAACCCCAGAGTGAGACGAACTGCGATTGATTCCCTTCCAGGGAGATTGACCTTCCTCACTACGAGGGCTGACAAAAGGCAGGATGCCAGCTGCCCCGGGGGTGTATGAGTCGTGAGATGAGTTAATAATGGTGATGGTGTATGATCCTGCCTGCTAGGTTGGCATGCGGGAATATAGTTGTCGAGGGAAGAGACTGCATGAGACTTCGGGACAACCTTAGGTGGGAATCGAACCCAGATAATCTTTCCAGAAGCCAACTTTATAATGCACAAATTTTGAACGCCCCGGCTCTGGGCTTCCTTAGATGGGGTGATGACTACAGCAGGCGTTGGAGTCTCCAGCTGGAGGGGACGAATAAGTTCTGGTTCTGATTCCGGCCAACAAGCACCTAAATATGCATCTAATTCTGACTTGTGGTCGAGAGGGATGAAAGGTGAGATAGACCATGGTACAAACTCGTAACCTCAACATCAACCTGCAAATTTGTTAATCTTTGTAAGGCTCGGAATTCTCTGCGCCGTGTTCGGCACTTAATTCCACTCTTCCTGTTGGGCATTTGACCTGCCTTCAACGTTTTACTGACACAAATATTTAACAAAAAATTATGAACCAGGAACTAATATTAAAATTACGGTAGTCTACTATTTCAGTTTACATAGTATTTATTACGGATTTCAGGAAAGTGGAAAATCCCGGTTTGATTATAAACTAGCTAAATTCAAATAATTAATTATTCAAATGAATGCAGGTGAATGTGAGCCTGGTAGAGTGAAAATTACGTTGATCGTAATTTACCTAAGTCAACGCTCTTTACAGCGTGTCCTTGAGAAAAGGGGTTTGTCCAGAAAGGAAATTGTCGCGACGACCTGCTACCACAGAGTTAAGGAATCGGACTGGGGTAAAGGGTTTGCAGGGTATAGGACGTCGGGTTACCTCTGGAGTCTTCTGGAGCAGGAAGAGCCTTCTTCAAGCTGCTGGAGCGGTTGAAGCTGTATTGCATGCTTTAGGAGTTGACGCCTTAATCAAACTTCTGGAGCAGTTGAAGCCGTATTGCAGGCTGCAGGAGAGGAGTGAGTTCGTCGGCAGACCAAGGAGTGCTCGCTGATCTATGCAGCCGGCGAGCCCAGCGTCTCTGGCGAGAAGCGTGCTTGCACCTCCTTATATAGTCGAAAACCCCTTGGATCAGCGATCTTCTGGGAGTGCGGAGTAGCATAGCCTTTCAGCGCAGGGTTGGTTTATCAGGGTTGCGGCGGCGCTGCTTATTTCTTATCTCCCCAGCGTGGAGGCGACGACAAATTTATCCACCTCGGCCCAAGGCTGGCAGGTGCGACGTCACAGGGCAGCAGAGGTGCTGCGATCCTGCGGTTTCGCTGAAACTTCTTCCTCAGATAATTTCAGGGTAGTGGGCCATTAAAAAAACTTTTTTATTTAAAAGGGTGGCAATCACATGCCGGGTCCTGGGTGGGCCGTACATTTTATAATTAATCATGTTAATCATCTTTACGTCCGAGGCTGTCCAACGCATGGAGTCCCTTTGGTCGGTACGTGAAAGTACTCTGCCACTGTTCTTGACTTGCCCCGATCTCTTGCAGGCTCATTGATAGGATGTAGTCGCCCAAAGAGAGCGCAAGTGAGTTGCGCAGCAATGTGGCATGCGTCAACATCAAACTGCTTTAACTACATTTCTTCTTAGCTTTCTTTGTTACGCACATCACCTTCCCTACGAGCACCATGTCCTTTTGACGTGATGTCTTACAGCTCAATCCCTGATGATCAGAAAGTGAGCATCGCAAAATGTTGCTCTCGGGTCCGTGGCAATTATTTGTTGAGAATGAGCAGTACGTGGAATATGATACATGATGCATTTCTGCATCTTTGATGCACACTCTACAAAACGACTTTGCCTTACCTTGAGCGTAAGGTTCAAACCGGAGCAGATCAATTAATACCAACAGTACTGAAGAGGTGAGACACGTCGACTACAGACACGTGATCCTAGCTTGTACTGTTCGCTGGGAACCTTCAAGAAGCCATCATGTCAACACCCCCCCCCCCCCCCAAACACCAGGCGAAGGTTGTACTGTCTGCTGAGCTGCAGCTCCCTCCAACCAGGCCAAGCTAGTTTCACAGCGTGACGAGGGAGAGCAGCACCTGAAGATAGGGATGATAACGCTACCTCAGTACTTTGGAATTTTCAACCCCTGCTGCTGAGACTATCATTCCCCGCACCAATCATCATCAAGCCCCTATGCGAGATAAGTATAAAAAGTCTGGAATCACCAGAAATCTTTAGTCTGCCCCTCCACTACTCTCGTATAGGACCGAAGGCAGTCATTGAGGTGCGCAACTCGCTGGTAATGCACAGATGCCACCACTCTCTTGGGCCGGAATCTCTACCAACCAAAGTCATTGCCAGCCACTGCAGATCCCGCTGCTTCAGCCACTGCAGATCCCGCTGCTTCTTGGAGACTGGAGGGTCCCACCAGAGGGTCCTGAAGACATTGCTCCCTCCTTACCACCCCCTGAATAACCCAGAACCTCTTGGTAAAGACGACGACGATGACGTCCCTTCAGGACTTCCCTCTTGCACACCAGGTGGTACTAGCATTGTCGATATTGCCCATATGGTAGTCGTACACCCTTTTGTTCCTTCTAAACAAATCACTAGTTATTCAGTAAATAATTGTTGAATACTTGTTTTCTCTAACACCATTTAGCACCTTCCCCATTAGATAAATTACCAGGTTGCCTGCCCCTAGATTGCCTAGGTTAACTTCTGTGTCAAAGTTGTCTAGCGTAGGAGGTAGTACGGTGTCGTGTTTTATTACTCTTGTTAATAAAACACGTGAGTCTTATCTATTCTTTGCGTGCTGATTTTCTTTGTGTAAAGCATCATAGTTTTCCTACGTAATTCAGACAATGAAGCCAGTGACATAACCAGGCAACAAGCCAGATACATACACATTAAGAGGCCACCCGAGCTCTACCAAACTTTCATAATTCAGTGGAGCCCAAAGCACTAGAAACTCCTCCACCAGATGAATTAGTGACTCTGGTTATTCCATACTCTACCAACTCTTAGAATAGGGCCAGAGAGGAGCTGGAACTAACTCTGGCCAACTGACCTCCTGCAGATACCACACCAGGGTATTCCAGTCAGAAAGTAACTTGAAAAATCCAACGTTCTGTCCACCACTTTACCATAGGGTCGGACAAAAAGAACACAGGGTACTACTCTCGTTACAAGTCTGGTATATTCAGAAGTACACAATAGCAATTTGCAAGCAGCTGTACTTTCATGGTCTCAGTTGTAACCTTAATCTCCCCATGCCTTACACCTGGAAGGGAGGTAAACGGAGAAGGTTGAGAAGGGCAACTGCTGCCTCTGAAACGTGACCACTTTGCAACCCTCAGTCACAAGTTGCACTTAGCACTTCCACCGAGCAGGGCCGAGTTCTTACTGCCCGCCCTACAGAGGGGCCTCACCTCTTATTACTGCCGAACCATTCTTTCCCCCTTTTTAATTAAACTTGAAGGCCCTCCACATCACATACTTAAAGCCTATAGAAGGAGTGAAGAACCTCCACTTGGTATTGCCAACCCCTCAACCCTCTACTGTTAGGAGTACACCACAGAATCAGAGTACTTCACCGTCTCCGAGGCGACCATCAGCCCTCTCAACAGGGTAAGAGTCTCCAGCCAGCAGCACCACTACCTCAAGAACCACAAACTTCCAGGTAAATGTGTAAACAAGGATCAGCCGACTTGTAGGGCCGTGGCAGCGGCTTTGTATTTTGTGCCCCTGAAACAGACCACCCGACCTGTACTCTACACTGGCCGTGTGCCAGTCCAGCATTAAGGTGCTCAACCTCGTGATTCTAGCATCACAAAATAAAACTGTTAAGGTTACTAAGGCCTCCACTTTCACATTTAAACATTGTATGACTAAGGGCACTATAACTTTTAACCCCAAAGGTCTTAGATCATTATTTGATGTGGCTAGCCCCTCAAAGTAATTGTTTCAATTGCCTTACCCCACCCGGCACGCATCAAATGTAAATGTACGACAGTATAGGTCAGTCCTTTGGCTTCATGCTTCATACACAAACGTATCGTTCTGATGTCAACAGACCGCTGTGGGAGCCGCGGTGCGAACCTTTGACTTTGAGCGGTTTAGTATGCTTGAGACCGCTTTAGCGACTGAATGGCTCATCCGATCAGAGAAATTGTGGTGTCAATTTATGTATTAAAAAAAAAGTGTAACTAAAAACATAACCAAGAATGATAAATAATAAACACATAGTGACTTTCTAACCAATAATCATTTTCTTTGCAGATTACAAACCAAAATAGTTAAGAAAATTACAAGTTAGGTGAGAAGGACACTAATGATATTAACAACATGAATAGTGCTCGACAAGACATTTCTAATACTGAAAGGCTGACTCAGTTACCTCAATCCATTTTAAAGTTACATGAAGAAGTTTACAATTCTACACAGCAGCAAAATGTGGATGTGGCGATTACATTACTACATGCCACATCACATGATGAGACTATGACTAAACGACATCACAATCAGCACAAACACAAAAAGCACCAAGATAGATTGCAACAGCTCAGAGAATTATATGCAAAATGAAGAAGTCAATAGAGATGTCTCCACCCATGGGCGTTGCCACGTAAAAATAACTACGGCCGTGTAGACAACACAGCCAACCCCATTTTTTTTTTAAATGATTCTCTGGAAACACTCATAAGTGATTAGTGTATGTGGCTGAGAGCTAACTTATTATTCCTAATCTGTAAATAGGTGCTGCCTTACGATTTAGGGTAAATAGCAGAACAGTTAATCCAAAGTTTCTACTCGTGTTAGAAGAGAGCCTAAAATTAACTTAGCATGGCACAAAATAAAACAAAGGATCCTTTCCATATTGATGTTGTATAATAAATACGTGCTGTGGTGGAGCCCCGCTTTACAACCAATTATAGCACCTATTGCATTGATTCATGTGTGTAACTAGATACTTTAACCCGCGCTGTCGATTATCGAACAAGCCTATAAATTCTACTTTGTTGATCCTAACATATAGTTATAAGAAGAAATCTCGTGAACGCCACTTTCATTATCCAGTTTCTGACTGCATTCTGTTTACTTACACACATTTGCCAATTTACTTTTACCTTTGATGTCACTCACTATAGATTACGGCTCTGAATTCATAATAAAGCCCATAGATATAAATCAATGCGAGTAAAGTTTGGGTTTGTAACCATCTCAGCACATTCGTTATGTTTAACCTTTATTTAAAAGAACTCAAAGACAAAATGAAGATTTTATCAGTATATTCGTAATGTATTTTAAATGTCAATAAATCATTCATGGTGCCGACTTTAACTGTTGTAAATTGTTGCACTTCAACTGTAGTTATACTATCAAAATTAATTCAAAAAGGAAATAAGTCCCCTAGAGCTCTACGAGCTGAAAACTAGCCTTCTGATTGATAAACAAGCAATGTTGGTACAGAAAGCAAGTGCACAAATGATGTACTATGTTCGTGGCCTTTTATATAAATATATCTCATTTCAGGTTGAAACCAAAGGATACTCTATGGATTTGGAAGAGGTAGGCATTATATTTTTCAGTCTTCCTGTGTGTACCCAAAAACTGCCTTATACGTACTTTGATCATAAACATGGTTTCGAATTCTTTCTTTAAAGCTTTGGGGATATGGCTTTGCAGCCGTTCTCAGTTGGGGTATAGTAGAAGAATATTTCCATAAGAGACACAATTTTTACCACTTCCTATATATTTCAGCATTTTCAAAGACTAGTTTCTTAGTCTTGCAAGTGCTCTGTGTAAGGCTGGATGCTTCAGAAATGTTGGCTGCAGAAACTCGACCAGGTGACGACCATCTTTACCTAGCACAAAAGTTTGTTCACTATAGTTTGCTGTTAAGGGTATTTGATCAGGCACCACGGTAAACACAGTCTATGGGCACCTTGAAATTAATGTGTGGCTTAGGAAGCTAAAATGTAAAGACAATGTGTTGTGGTCATTTCACATTTTCCGCAAGTATGACGATAATTGATACTGTGTTCGCCGTGGCAGCAAGCTTGAAAGTGTTCAGAGTCTTGAGAAGCTTCATATAAATGACATAAGAATTTTTTAATCAACCCTTTCCTCTTCATGCAGCCTAATCATTTCACCCCTGCCACTCCAGTACTATATGCTGAAGCTTCCCCGCTGCCTTATGGACATGCTGCATTATCAGTAACCTCTCCATGTACTCTCGGCTTTTATTTGGCATCATGATATTTTCTTTTTGATACTGTTTGAAACTTTGGGGTCTGTTTGCAATCAATTATTGCAGTAGGTACTGTATATGTGTACTGAGTTCAGGTTCATGGAGCCTATTTTGTGTTCGGAGTTAGTGAAAAGTGGTATCATTGCAACCCTAATTGTAAAATATTAAGCATGTATAATTTATAACAATTTATTTATATATCTATACAATGAAGATAGTTATTACATAATTAGAGACTGAATGTATCTTTTTGCTTTCCACCTTTTTAGCAAGTTGTATCTGATTCCCCTGTGTGGAAGATGTGGTAGATGTTTGTGTTGTTGGACATGTTTTCTTTGGATTCGCCCATCTGGTTCTTCCAGCCTTGCATTCCATCATTGCTTCATCTCACTTTACTTTTAAGGTCGCTCAAAATGTAGCTGTTATCACCCGCCAAACCTCTCATTTCAACTAGATTCAGTTTCACCTTTCATTTCTCATATATCCATTTTTACATGTTCTTATACTTTGTTTTGTCTTCCTGTTTTTCCCTCTTTTTTTTTTTTTTTTTTTTTTTTCCCCCCCCTCCCAATCTTGCTCTCACCTGTATTCACCCCTGCATGTGCTGGCATGGAGGTGCGAGTTGAACAGTGCTAGAATGAAGCGAGCTTGTACATTTTGTTCCGACAGTCAATGCGGTTCCTGGTGGTGAGCACGGTGAAGGAGCCACGCAATGTGCTGATCCTGTTGGGGCATTGGCTGCTACATGCATACGGCATCATCTCCATCACGCAGCTGCGCGACCCTGTACTGCACGGCGCCCTGCTTGCCCTCGTGCCCCTCCCAGCCATCTTCTATATCCTCACAGCACGCTATACCGATCCCAGCAAAGTGCATGCCGACTGAGCCCGGCAGTGCTCTCCCATCCACACAACTTAGGACGCATGGTCGCCGCAACCGCAAAACACAGCTATGTGCTGCAACATCATCTAGGCTGCAACAGCTTTGGTTGCCAGTGCACCGCTCGGGATCCAGAAGTTGCTGAGACCAACTGGCAGTGGCAATCAAGTGCACATTGTCCTACACATCGTAAGCTTTCTTGGTGGTCATGGTCTCCTAGTGTGAGGTGAACGCCAAAATTAGGACTCAAGGGACACTGCTTCCTGTAAATTTTCTGGCATGTGGAATAAAAGTAAATAAAATGATATCAACTGCACAGAATTTTAACACCGGAAAAGATACTGTTCAAAATGTAAATTTTAAATTAGTTTGCTAGCATTTACATTAAGAGCCAGTTCAGTGTGGTTTCTGTTGTCACATTTTTTTTATATGGAGCTGTACTTAAATGATGGCTATGATAAGTATTAGATCTACTGAATAGGACCCATGATTTTAGATGTGCAAAGGAATGCTATATTTAAGTATGCATGGTGGCTGGAGTATTGAATTTGTATTTTCCAGTGTGTAGGGACAAACTTAACATAGTACTATACACTATATAGACAGGAGCTAAGGGTGGATTAGTACCCTGTACCCACAAGTAATCTGACTGTAATTGTAGGTATCATATTGTGCCGAAGCACAAATAATATACATACAAATTTGGTTAACAACTGAATGTATTTTGCCAAATAAAAATATACATCAAAACAAATGTAAAACCGTAGATTATTTTTATATAAAACTTGGCAATAAATAAGCAATGTTCACAATAATATCTTTCTTTCTACATCCACACAAAATTATTAAAACTTGACATGCATGTAATAAATTGCTCTTAAAACTGGAATTATGCAACTTGAGTATAGTTTTTTTTTTAAAACAATTATTGATTGCCAAACAATTAAAGCAATATATGACTGGAATGACTATAAGAGCAATTAGAGAGGAAGGCCTCCTTTTCATAAAAAGCAACACGTTAAAATTATCATTAAAAGTGCTGTATAAAAATTGAAATTTCAGAGGTCAGTTACATGACCCATCAAAGCTCCTTCCGAATAAAATATTACTGAACGAGCACAATTCAAAATGTTGCCAAATCCCGATGCAAGCAACATGGACGTGAAGCATTTAAAAATGAAATTATTCTTGGACAGCAAACAAGACTACACACAACACGTTAAAAACAAGAGAAACACAGCAATGCTAGATTTTAATTAAAGCCAGAACCAAATTTAACATGGCGACCGAGACAGCAATTTTGGAGGAAAAAACTAACAATACTGCATGCACAAAACATTTTTTAAAAAGGCCCAGCTAACATACAAACTCTTGGTTCACGACTCACCAATTTAATAGCCCAATCACTTGGCGGCTCAGGCGATGATACAAATTACAAAATGCCCCAACATGGCTATACATCTGTTGGACGACAAGTGCGGCAATCTAAGCCATTGCAGATAATCTTTATGGACACGTTCAGGCAATGGCAGAGCATAGAATAGAAGAGTGCAAGCCCTGCAATTTCTTAAATAAACTAGCAAGATCATAAAAAAATAATGATGCACGAATGATGGGGAAATTGGGGGGGGGGGGGGGGGGAATGAAGGGGATCTGAACCGAGCATTAAGCATACCACCACACAGAGTTGAAACCAACGAAGACGACTTGCACGACGAGCACTAACGTCGCCATATTTCTGCAAAGGTATACTGCATTTCCGCTGAAGTAATTTCTCTGAGAAGCATATAGCAAAGTGGAAGTTCTCAAGTTGTTTCATTTTGGGGGATAGGAAAAATACAGTAATGGGGCAAGGTCAGGTGAATTGAAGGCGGTGAGTGGAATATTTATGATACCTTTTGGAAATCAGGAACTGTCCAACAGCAGTAGTATGTGAGCCAGTGTTGTTAATAACTGCCCAAAGCTCTCCCCTCTACATACCTAGATGTTCATGCCAAATATCGTCCCTCAGATTGTCAGTCATATTTAACATTGACAATTGGTCAGAAGGTAAGAATACCTATAGAACAAAACTGTGAATTGATGTGGCTGGGAACGCTAGTTGGTTTTTTTCAACCATGGTCAATGTTGGGGCTTCTGCTGCAATGACTGTTGCTTAGTCTCAGGGTCATTGCCAGTTATATTAGAGAGTTGGAGTCTGGTACAGACAGAAAGGCAAATGACCTTGTGTTTGTCATTCAGCAGTCTTGGTACAAATTTTGCAGAAATGGCTTTCATGTTCACAACATACCACATAATGTGTTGAGCTCTCATGTTTATTCTACTATGTCAAACGATCGGTAACACAGGCACAAGCTGTCAGTCAACAAGTACAGTCTGAGCATTATGTAAATTCATACAAGCATGGTCAAGGTATTTATAAACACAAAAGACCTTTTATCTTGGGGCATATCACACCTTCAGCATAAATACAGTAAACATGCCTTTATTTTTCCTCTCCTGTAGTTACTGTTTAAAACATTACCAATCTATGAAAAACACGAACAACACTAACAAAAATTGCAAATGTGGATTGCTTGCTTACTGAGCTGGCATTGTGCTTGCATATTTGCCTGAAAGCCACCTACCCACTCCACCTCCTTTAGCAAATGTATGCTTCGCTTCTATAAACTTCACATGATCGACAACTATCCCTTACTATAACCATACACTCGGCACGAGAAGCAGTCCTATATTTTTCAAATTTGTTTAAGAGGAAGAAAAATGTGTGGGTGGTATACAGGTAAATACAATACATCCAGTTCATGTATGCTATTCAAATCCCTCCAATTTTTGGGTAGCACCACATGTACTTTTGTGATATGAGTGTAATACGAAAAAGTGTAGCAAGATTCAAAGAATGGATTATACTCTGGGAAAGTGTGTCATTAACACAAATAAAGATATGTAGTTTCACGTTCATGTGTAGAATTCCAGCATTTTTGTACCCTGCCCCTTTCCCATCTCAAACTCTAAATGAATGACACCATGGTTACTTAATCACTACATTTTTCTTTGAACCATTTTTATGGGTTTTTGTACTGTGATTGAAGGTGTAACTAGGGAATTATATTTATTAAAATTAAGTAAGTACTGTTTTGCTGTAAGATGTTTATTTGTTTTTAATAGCTTATGGATGTAATCCACCTGCCTGTGCTTTGTATCAGGTGCAGCTGCATTAACAGTGAATTTAACTCTCATAGTATGGGGGTTTATGTGGACTGCAGTGTCAGATGACTGTAGCATTCTACAGTTAGCTGCCGTTGTCCCGGGGGAAGGCAAACGGCCATCCAGTTTCGTCTGCTATCTCATTGCCCTGTCCGTTTGCCTGTGCGAGTTCGGCTTCGCTTGTCTATGTGGCTACACTAATAATTCAAATCAAACCAGATTGTCATGTTTTGTCTAGAACTGTATGAAAATTCATACAATATTTGCCAATCTACATTTATGTAATACACTTCATCCACAAAAAAATTGTAAAGTAATCACAATTTATTCTGCTTGATTAACGATTTTGCAGCACACATTTGAAATGGTCTGAAGTACTTCATGCAGGTGACCTACCATTTGAAGTAGCTACAAATTATGGAACACACATTTAAGAGAATTCGTTACCGGTGCTTGGTCCTTTTGTCACTTAGAAAAAGTGCTTTCTAAATGACCAACTTCGCCCCATCTGAATATGACAGAGTTCTATGGGCAAGTCAACTCCAATTACGCACAGTAATGGAGGTGGGACACATCGGATTTCCAGATGTTGACAGACCCTCAACACACCCCTAACCCTATGCTCCTATCTCTTGCCGTCGACCCCAATCTCAAATAAGTCATCGCCCCTGCCTAAGAAGAAACACAGCTCTAATGTGCCGCGCCCACTAGTGAAACAGCGCACTGTTCAAACTTTGCGCCGCTGTAGGAAGCGAGCCAATCAGTGGAGAGTCACTGCCTCCTCTAGGGCCTCTGGACCTGAGATTTTAACACCACATTCCGAGCAGCAGCCAAGATAAGGAGCAATGGTTCATGCATGTGACATCACAAGCTGCACCCCCTAAGAGGTGGGGTTAAACTTCCCCGCACCTCTCCAAGCACCTATGGTCTGTAGGAATTAGTCATAAAGGACATCTCCGACCAGGCCTCTAGAGTGGCTCATCGTCCCCTAGGCTGTGAATGCCGAGGACGAGACTAAGGGTGGAATCCCTCACCCATGGCAGTACTCAGTCTTGCTACGCCCATGGCTGTGAATGCCGGGGAATCCTGACAAGAATTGGAAGACCTCAGTTGTGCCAGTAGCCAGCCAGCAATCGACGACACCACAAGGCACCTGCCTCCAGCATCCTCCGTCATTATCACCGCCCACAGCTTCAGAACTTCGTCCTAACACTCCTACCCCCTATCTACCTTCACAGGTAAACCAGGACCATGGCGACATCTCTTAGACACCCCCGTTAGGTCTTAGCCCGGCCACACCATTAACAGCTGTGTAAAAAAAAAAAAACCTGTTTGATACACGAGGTCCCCTCTGGACAATCTCTAATTAAGATTAGGATTTCCCAGGCAAATTAAGAAATTAAATAATTTTAATTATTTAATTCTTCTGCTTCATTGAAATTAATTGATGTAATAGTATTCATTTCACTTCACTGCATTGTATTGTATATATTACGTGAATGTAATACACTCCATATTCAACCAATTGAATTCTATGGTCTTCTCAATTCTACAGTAGAATGCCGTTGTAGCGAGAACGGCAACTGTGAGAACACTGGTATAATGAGGTCTTTTTGAGTCACCGTCAAAAAATCGCAAAAATATTCTATGTAGAATTGCAATTTTACGAGTTGAATCATGTGCGGCGAGATCGTGACCTTGTGAAGTGCACTTTTGTTATCTGTCTGCCATAACTCTACTCGCCCCGCCTCCTTGTTTCCCCAAGTACCTTATGTCGCTCTTATCTGTCACATTCTTCCACCTTGCCTCCTAACCCCCTTCTCTCTAAAACCAAGTACATTGTTCGATAAATAGAATCCTGCCCTTTCTACATTGACCCCGTTTTCATGTACCAGTTCTGTTTTTCCATAGTCATTCACTGTCATTATGCTGTCAACTGTGTTTGGTTTCAAACAACTTGGGAGTATGTGGGTCGAACATGATTGTTAACTGATGATGCATGCCAGCTTTCTGCTCTAGCGAGATGTGCACTCTACTGCCGATTTCGTCCCATCTGAGCGCGCCAAGTGCGGGCCAAATTCAAATTCGTTGGCTGCTGAGACTGGAAAATAATATATTGAAATTACGTTAGGCTTTAATTGGTCAGCCACGTAATTGAACTTCACATATGAATTTATATTCTTCCACATCCACTCAAGAAGGAACGCACCAGTGCAACGACAACAAAAATATAATATAATTTATCTGAATTATACTACGCTACCCTGCCTGGCCAAGAAGTTCCACACAACCCTCAAAATAGCAGCACCCCTGTGACGACCTGACGTCACAGCCCGCCTGCCTCAGTCCAGGGTGCATAAAAATGTCATCGCCTCCACCGGGGGGGATAAGAAATTGAGTAGCACTCCCGCAGCAGATAAACCAGACCCTGTGTTGGAAGGCTACGCTACCGCCCGCCCCCAGAGAATCGCTGACACTCTGCGATTTTCGTAAATATAGAGGTAAGGCCCCGTGGTCCAGCAGGGACGCCGGAGCTCACCAGCCGTAAGGCTCGCAGGCTCACCTACAGTCTACAGAAGACTCTCTCCTCTCCTCTGCAGCCCACTCAGGGTTCAGCCTCCTTCACTTCAGCAGCCCGAGGCAGGGTTCGAACCACCACCTCCAGCCGGCAACTTGCAGAAGACCGCTAGCACTCTAGCCACAGCTTCCTTCAGCTGACCGTCCAGGAACAGCTCTCCACGTCTGGTAAATCCCACACCTGTACCTACTCACACTTATCTCAGTCAACTTCCCTTGACTCCACAGTAACAGGTCGTTGCGCGATTTTCGTCCTGGATAGAGCCCCTTATAACAATCACCCTGTAAATAGCTTATACTTTAATTTGATTAATTAGTTGGAAATCTTCGTAGGAAAGTGATTATTTCATTTTATTAATTTTGCCCAGGCTCGCCTTCGCCTGTCGAATTTAATACAGTATATAATACCATCCCTTATTTAGCTTATAGTGTGTAACTATTTAGCCGGGTCTCTGCTAACTCATTGTTTTAAATGTAATAAAATATTATGTATCAAATTTAATTTCTTGTGTGTCGCTTGCCAGCATTTTACTTTTTGATCCTACACTATTTTTATTATTATTGCTTTATTAATTCAATGTTGCGAATCCATTCAGTGCGCATTTAATTCCAACCTACTTCACGGCACATTGCAGTGTGCTGAATCCCTCGGGAGGCATGGTCTGACATTGGACCTAATTCCTGAGATTCCAGTGCACCCGGTGCCAATAACAGGCACAAGGTTCTGTTACTTGGGTTGCCACTGTGAACAGCAGGTCCGCGGGAGTGATTGCAGATTTTGCCCTGCTCGGGACTGCTTGTATGCAACCCCTGTTGATAACCTTTATTATTTTTGCTACATTTAATTTGTAAATGCAAAAGCAACACGGTGGGATTGGAAGCCGTCAGAGGCGACATGAGAGGCGTGCCTTACTACAGCAAGCGTTGTTGAACCAGATAATTAATTACTCACACTCCAGTACACTGAATACTAGCGAATCCAAGAACAACCAGATTGATTATAATATCGTGTTGCCTGCTGACCATGAGACGCCATTAAAACGTTTGTTAGGTTGGTGCGAGCCGGACGAGGGATCAGATTCCGAATCAGCCCACCCTAATGCAAGCACCACCCACGAACACCGACATACAGAGCCCCTCTAGTCAATCTAGCCCAGTGAAACTACAATCTGGAAAGATACTTCGGGTTCGACACCTGAGTACAGAGGTACTTCCCAACTTCTGCACGATTACGTTGGCTTCCGTTGTACGGACGATCAGGGTTCGAATCCCCCCCGAAGGCAGTTCCCCACGTACAACCGGTGTCAACTTCATCCCTGCTCGTCAACCAACGAGGCCGCAGCAAATCAATCCTGTCAGTATAAGCCAGATCGCTCCCCCCCCCCCCCCCACGTAAACGATTGAGCTTCACCCCTTTATCGGGACAGGTGGCATCCAGACTATTGACGTCCCTTGTGGTACGGTGAGTAAGGCTGGCCAGAAGGGATAGCCTAATACTACAAATTACTCTGAGGTTTGACTCCCCGCCACCTCAGAAGGTCAGAAAATGCAGTCAGCACCCTAACCACTTATCCACAAAGGGGAGCACGCGTCAAGTGGCGCCCAATATGAGGCCAAACAGCTTCATATAGTTCAGCCTTGGGAGCTGGACTGAGCCAGTCACCCCCCTCGTTCTTTAGTCACCCACGTTGGTCGCGTTTGACTACGCATCAAGTGACACCCAACGTGGGGTGTAAACAGCTCGAGATAAGTTTATTGTTCACGACTTCCGGGAATCGTAGTAAATACCCCGTGGTGCCCAGTTGTAGTAGTCCACGATGTCTGACTTTGAAGCAAGTCTGACAGACGCACGCCGTGTAGTAGTCGATTCAAACACAGTTGAGATAAGCAACATACCTTGCCCCCTCCTTGCATGCACAGGCACTGGCCTGACTCACACCTGTAGTAATGAATGAATGCCCTCTTCGGGGGAAAGAGCAGATGGCATGTGCCAGGGCTAACGGCCCGGCCCCCTCCCCCTGACCACCTGTAGGGCACGACTCATCCTCGCCGCCCCCTTGTCTTGTTGGTACCGCGCTGACGGCAGGCATTTCCACAGGGACTGCCCAGTCCGGCAAGCTCTAGAGAGGAGAACCCCCTCCTCCCCTCAGCGCTCCCTTCTCTTGTAGAGACTGTCAAGGTCGGCACTCCTGTGGATCTTGCCCTGCCTGGCAGGAGAGGGAAACAGAGACTGTAGACACCTAGGCGCCGAGCGCATTATCATGTCCCTGCCCCCCCCCCCCCCTTCAAACATTGTCGCAGCCTGAGGAAGCAGTGGCCCGACTACACATGTTAACCTCAAGCACAACTCAAACCCCGAACCCCACCGAGGCGGACGAAGCTTCCCCCTCCCCCTCGCGAAAGTAGATCAACACAAGACTCTGGTAGGAACGACAGCCCCCCTCATCCATCCTTCCACTTACACCACCCACAGGTACAGTTCCAGAGTTTTAATTACGACCCTCTGCCAGCTCCATGATTAGGCGATGCATGCAACCCTGTTTAGCTTGCATCTAGGCGGACATCACCACGTGTCCGACACGTACCCCCATGGCGCGATCCCGCTGATCGTCTCGGGCTTGAGAACTGAACCGATAGGATGACAATCTGAAGGGATAACCCCCCTCGAGAGACCACGACCGCACGCGTTGTGCGAGTCTCCCCGGCCTTCCTTTCTGCAACTAAGTAAGTGCCCTCGTCGGATGGCGACCTGGACATTGCAGCATACTCACTCCCGCCACGATCGGTCACAGCCACGCCTCCCTAAGATACGGTGAAGTATATTCAGGTTAGGGACTATAGGATGCAACACCTGCTATCCTACCCTTCCTTCCCCTTCCCCGGCAAGAATGGAATAAGTGGACGAGCTAAAGTTTAAAATTCAACCCGGTTCTCGTCACCACCTACGGACCCTCTAGTCAACTTGGTGACCAGCCCCTTCAGATCATCGGTACCAGCTGCAGAGTGAGAGTGACGCTGTATTGCCCCATGAGAGAGAGGGATAGAGGGAGCAAAGACGTGACAACCATGGCAGTAGTGAGTGCGAGTTGCCAGTCGCCTGCGAGCGATTTGGCCACCAGAAGTAAGACTCCACCGCCAGGAGACGCTACCGCGAGTGCAGTTCGGGTACCTCCCACCCGCGCCACAGCAGCCCAACTCCGAGAAGCCGGTCACACGGTCAGGTGGAGAGACCCGTAATGCTCGCAGAAAGAGCACGAACCAAGAAGCAGAAGATCCCAGCAAATGGATGTCAACAGCAGGAACCCGAACCCAGGATGATGGCCCCATGCTGCCATCCATCACCAGGCCCACGTCACGAGTGGACCCTCTATGCGCCAGGTGCACCTGTCACGTGTCTGGGTGCTATCGAGAGACACCATGGTGGGCGTCTACATCATTCTGCTTGCCTGCCGCCCCTGCCGCAGAACCACACAAACGAAGACGACATGCTAGGCGTAGGCATTCCCAACTTCAACACCTACCATAGCAGTCAATGTCTTGACCACATGTTATTCTCCATAGTTAGCTTTAGTAGGGCAGTGAGAGCATTAGGATGCCAGAACCCTAAGATGAATACGCCTACAACGGCGATTAAGCTAGATTAGTAGGGTCACTAGGTGACAGTTCGTAATTAAAAATCCTAGCTTGATGCAGTAGGAAGTATTTCAAGAAAAATACTACTTCAGTTACAAGAAAGAAAATTTTGAGTACCCCTGTAATGTAAAATGATTTTTGTGTTTTTATTAGGTTGAGAATTCTAAATAAACACATTGAAAGGAACAGAGGCCAGACAGAAAAGAAAAGTGACCCAATTAACATAAATTAACCTCCTAGTAATGGGCACACGTAAAGTAACAGTAAAGAAAAAGAATTGTTTTTCATCAAAATTGAATTGGTCCCTAACTTGCCAGAATAAATAGTTTGTGGAGGTAAACATTAACGTAACTTCAAACCCCCAAAGCGGACTGGAAAGTTCAACTCCCATAAATCACAGGTAGGAAGTATGTACTGTCACCGAAAATTGTAAATATCTTGTATTATTTTTGTGTAAATGTTTCCAGAACGGAAAATCCTAGAACGTTTCTGTAGCATGAACCCTGTAAGATGAAAGAATATGTGAAGGTAGAAGGAGTGAAGAACGAGACGAGAATGAAAGCTCATCTAATGGATGTTCACAGCCAACAAACAGGCTCGCGAAAGTGTGTCTACTCGAGCGAGGCGGATACCCCCACTCCCTAACCAACGAGACAATTTATTCTCGTCCCCTCCAGTCAGAGAGACTGCATATGTATACTCCCAAACGTAAAAGAAGTAGGAAACAGGTATTGTAAATATTAAGAAAAGGAACTAACGCTAACCATGTGTAAATAATATGTTAGGTCAAATTACTGACAAAATCAACTGTAACCTAGGAAGTAAGAAAAAGAGGGTTTACCTAACCCCAGATTAGTGTGAAAATTTTTTAGTCTGTCGAAAATTCGTAAGCAAGTTTTCCATTTATTCTTGGTGTGAGAAGTAGTCTCATGGTTTGTGCATGTATGTTCATCAATGACAATGAAAGCCTAGAAGTGCTTAACCATGTAATTACGATTGAGTGCCATCAATCACTGAATCCCTGTATGCTCAACGCGATTGAGGTACAAAGTGTACGTGTACGGAGGCACAAGCCTACCGCCTACCCCGCCACTGCCGAGAGCAGAAGTTGAACATAACCTCCCGCTATAATAAGGGAAAATATTACTTGTGTCTTGCGTGATTTTAAGTATGTGAGTACATCTGTAACCTTAAGAGAATGTAAGCAAAGAAAGTGTTAGAGTATGTTGTGTAACGTAGGTTTAGAATATTGCTGTGCTCACATGAGAGAGTCATGTGTAATTGTAAGTGAAGTTTGTCAGATTTTAAGGCACAAATGTGTTTTGCATAACCTTAAAGTATGTAGTATGTAAACGTAGAATTTCTTTTACAAAAACGTCTGATTTTAACATAAAAGTTTTGTTACAAGCAAATGCAAGATGTGTATACCAAAGTACCACAAGATATCTCAAGAATTACGTATGCATTCTGAGTGTGTGTGTCATATGTATTCCTTATGTGTACTACTTTATTAGCAACCCGGAGATAGGGACGTAAAACTTGTGTGATTTTAGTGATTTACGCTTTAGAATTGTTTTTATTCTCGAGGACAGACCAGTAAAATTATAAAAGAAATTTTTTTGCTTTTGTAAGCAACCCTAATGTAAACAAATTTAAAATTAGAACATTTTTTATCTGCCCTTGAACTAGGAAGGCACTAGGTTCGATACCAGATGACTTATTACCGTACTTTCCTTTCAAAGCTATTCCTCCCTTTGGTAAGCGACGAGATGAGAAGACTCCAGCTGTGCCATGAAGAAGAAGGCACCGTGCAGGCACCCCGCAGCTACGCAACCGAGAGGAGAGGGAGACAGCGAAGAGGGAAAGGAAGAGGCCTTTAACTCACCACTGATAGATACCAGATGTTGCGTGACCCATTCTGTGAAGCTTCGCTTTTATAAACTTCACATGGCCGACAACTATCCCTTACTATAACATACACTCGGCACGAGAAGCAGTTGTATATTTTTCAAATTTGTTTAAGAGGAAGAAAAATGTGTGGGTGGTATACAGGTAAATACAATACATCCAGTTCATGTATACAAGTGCGGCAGTCACCTCAACCACCTGAAGCAATTGTGATTTCAACAGATGGAGCTTCGTCGCTTCGGCGGGTGGCCGATTGACGCATGCCTGCATTCTGCTCTACCGAGATACGCTCTCTAAGGCCGACTTCGCCTCATGTGAGCGCGCCAAGCATGGGGCGAAATCAAATTCATTGGCTGCTGAGACTGGGAAATAATATATTAAAATTATGTAAGGCTTTAATTGGTTAGCCACGTAATTGAACTTCACATATGAATTTATATTCTTCCACGTCTAATCGAGAAGGAATACGCCAGAGCAACCATAACAAAGATATAATATAATTTATCTGAATTATACTACGCTACCCTGCCTCATCAAGAAGTTCCACACAACCTTCAAAACAGCAGCACCCCAGTGACCTTCTGACGTCACAGCCCGCCTGCCTCAGCCCGGGGTGCATGAAAATGTCATCGCCTCCACCAGAGGAGATAAGAAATTGAGCGGCACTCCCGCAGCAGATAAACGAGCCCCTATGTTGGAAGGCTATGCTACCCTCTGCCCCCAAAGAATCACTGACACACTGCGATTTTCGTAAAAATATATGTACAGTCCCGTGGTCCATGGGGCTCACCTACAGTCTGCGGAAGACTCTCTCCTCTCCTCTCCAGACCACCCAGAGTTCAGCCTCCTTCACTTCAGCAGCCCGAGGCAGGGCTCGAACCACCACCTCCAACCGGCAGCTTGCAGAAGGCCACCAGCTACCAGAAGCTCTCCATCCGTAAGATTGCAGAAGTTTGCACAACACTTTCTCCGTAGCCAACTCTTCTGGTTTGAGACTACCATTACTTTCTGGTAATGGTAAACACACCTCACTGCCCTTCTGGCAAATGGCCCCAGAAGTTCCTTCTGGATGCCAAGTTAGTGTTTGTTAGATACTAGTTGTTTTCATAGCCATTTAATGTTTGTCTACCTTACACGATCTACGAGCAGGACACTATCGCCTGTTTACCATAGCTGAACTTCCGTTCATTAATTGCTTGGTTAGAAGGTAGTAGGCATCGGATTTACTCTTACTCAAATAAATACGTATCTTAAATTGGTCTATGAGTATTCATTCTTGAGAGTATTTGTACTGCTTCTAAGGAACATTACAACTGACAGGAGTAAGCAGGAGACCGAGAAATTTACCATGAATTGATTGCAAAACCATACATTAGGACTGCAAGCTACACTTCAGGGACGCCCCTACGTTACGACACATCCATTAGAAAGGCCACCCATTCTGTGCACCCCAGTGTATGGAAAGGTAGAGCCCTAAGCACTAACAACACAATCCAAAGGCGGTTAGACAGTTGGTCTGAGTTGTACTCCGTCACTGCACTGAACTGTGCCGGAAGGAATGCTCACTTGGTCTTGGAGATCTGGCCTCTTTTGAAACCCACACCCAGTAGTTGTTGTAAGGTGACCGTGATTATCTACTGCTCTAGGTCCACCACGCTTCGGTGCCAGGCTGTAGGAGCAGAGGGTACTGGTTATCAAATACTGTTGGATCCACACACAGATAGGGACTTGTCGCCTGCTTGCTTCTACTAGACAATACTATACAATGTTATGCTTTGTATACCCCTTAGCAACTAGGGCTTTCCAGGGTTTTTGCATTCTCAGTTTTTATCTCCATTTTGTGGCTTTCACAGGCACTGGCCTCCTCGGACCGATGACTTCCACCACTCAGGATCATTCTCATTTTTTTAGCCACCTGTCACCCAGCCATCCATTCTCCTACGTTCGGGAAAAATACCCACTACCATCATGGATACCTGGGGATATAGCCCAGGCATTCATCACTGCCAGCACGAGTCCATCCTCAATCTGACCTCTGGGCGCTGGAGGAGAGCAGCAGAAGATTCAGTGAGTACTGACCCCTTTATTCAGGGTCGTGCCACCCGCTCTCTACAGCTAAGGAAATCTCTACGGGGAAAGTGAGGTCAGCCCATGCTGCTCCTTCCTTCTCATCTAGGGTTGTCCATCTCAGTGGACTAATACCCCAATCTGAAGATAATCCATTTCCATGGTATTGAATTTCTTCACATTGAGACTCTGCCTTTGAGCCCCACTGACCATAAAGGCGTCGACCCCACCATCATGACTGCCCATGATTCAAGCTTAGCTTGGGAAGCAGATATGCCTCTTAGAAAATCCTGGCATAGGGCATCCCTAGGATTTGCCACGTCTGCAGAATAAGTTGTACTTTGCACTTGAGGCAATATATGGTAGTGGTCCCCTTGTGCTATGAGAGGCTATAAGAGATGCATCACTAGCCCATTCCGGTTTTACACATCGACTTGCTCTCCGTTACTACAGCTGGCAACAGCTCCGACACATCTCATATCAGCCCACCTCTTCTACCTCACTAGTCACCAATCAAGACCACAAAGGCAGCAGAGGATGTAGGCTTCCTTTTCCATCAACCTTACTACCACCAGGCCTCAAGCTCGACGAATGACCAACTGGGAGTAGGAGTAGACAAGAGATTGGCTTCCCATAGTCAACCAAATCCCAACCAGACCTTAGCAAGTGATATGCTAAGACACCAAACAATGAACAGAGAGGGAGTGTGCTTTTTGTAGTCAACACAACTCCCACCAGGTGCTTCTACGGGACAATTCAAGAGAGAGAAACTGGGGGGCCTTCTTAGCCATTTGGCCCTGCGGGTCTTCTTTTGCTCAGTTTATCTATTCTGGAATTAGATTGAGTCACTGCTCTCCTTATCCATGCCAGATCCATTTGCAGTTTAGGAGGCATACACCCTGAGGCTGATATTATGTTTACTTTACCTGTTTGCTGCCACTCTGCCTCCTGGGTTTAATAGCAGTACCACTGCCACCACGAGTCCTTTCCCTCTGTGACCTGGTACTGGGAGAACCACCAATACGGGCTCAGAGGTCAACCCGTGCTCCTCCTTCCTTTCCATGGCACTTGTGGGTTTTTCCCTGAGGTTCAGCAGTCTGGTGATCATGTACTCCCAGTCCTCACGATGAGACCAGCCCACACAGACTCCAACCCGCGTCACCTCTCGTCCGTTACCATATCATGTTGTTCTTCATTAGAACCATAACTTTGGGCCCCATCGGCCTGACCACAAAGGAGTCGACTAGCCCACCGACATTTCAGACCATTACTTTCTGCCATAATAAGCCTTTCCTGTCAGCAGATACGTTTCTCCACCCAAGTGGCCAAGATCAGGCACAGGGAATGCCCGGGTTACCCACGTTTGCCAATCCCCAAACAAGGTAGTTGCCCAGCAGTACCATGATGAGGTGTGGGAACCCATGAATCAGTAGAGGCTATGGTCTTGTGCATATTTGACCCTTCCGCAACTATGTGGCATATGGGCTCTGATACTAGGACTTGGCAGTAGCCTCGATACTTCATTGTCCAAATGATCTCCCTTTAAGGGCTGATTTGCTGTTTCACAACCGCCAGGGGGAGGTCCCATTCCTAACATGGTCTCGGGAACTCCCACCGGGTGTATAGCGACGAAGCTGTATCACCTTACGCCCATTACATGCCGGGTTTAGTGGTTGCTACTACAGCCAAACAAGCAGTTGAGCAAGATTATTCTTTCCTGCTATGGTCATGAATAACCCATCGGGTATAGCCCATGGTGCCCCAAGCTTCCATCGACAACCTTAAGCCCATTACAGGCCAGTTACTCACCAGACTTACACCATTCATGGTCAGAGAATGGTGGCTATCACCAGCCACTTCCGATATCAACAGCAAGAAGCAAACTGCTACCGCCAAAAGAATCACAGCTCGCACCGGGTGCCCACAGGTAACCACGAGGACACCTTACACCCTACATAGGCCGGTCTCCAAATGTTGACGTTTGGCTACCTCTCTATCCCGTAGACTCAAAGGAAATAAAAAAAAGAGGCACCTATTGTCGGCAGCCAAGCAACGGTGCAACCTTAATCCATCTGCACTCTGCAGAGAGACCCAGCGGGAATGAGCTCAAGCCACCCAACGACTGGAGGGGCATCACCTCCTAGTCCCCTCCCCTTCCTTGTTTACAGCTCTCACCAAACTCGCCTGCAGCCAGCACCCCATCACTGCCTTCCTATCAGGCAAAGAGAATAGGTACAGTATGGCTAACTCCCTGTTGCGGAGCAGCCGACCAGCCAGCCCACATAGGGCAAACACCAACGTCCACGGCACAAGCTCTACCACCAACTCATCAGGATCCGGAGGCCAGTACCCCAGTACCAGTCGACGACCACCATTGCCGCAGCCAAACAAACGGGTACCTGTGAATTTTGGTAACTTAGGTACACCCGAGAAAATGTGTCTCCTTGTCCGAAGAATTGCATTTATATCTACCTCAGATTTCATACCCAATCATAGGTTAACACATTCAGTGCTGTACACCAGCAAAGCACCAGTACACCAACCGTAACTTAAAGTTATATGCCCAACGCAACTGACCTAGCGTAATCAAAACCACCGTGACATAGTCGCCAACTAGAGAGCATCATATGTCAGTGTAATCAAACCCAGTAGTTCTACCAAGCTGCATGTGGTGTTTAATGCCTCCACG
Organism: Dryococelus australis; assembly: GCA_029891345.1. Taxonomy (NCBI): domain Eukaryota; kingdom Metazoa; phylum Arthropoda; class Insecta; order Phasmatodea; family Phasmatidae; genus Dryococelus; species Dryococelus australis. The sequence continues at coordinate 149,105,789 of CM056997.1, read as the reverse complement.
AAAGAGTCTAATGAAGTGTCGCTGAATGACACACTGTTGACTGGTTACAATTTGCATAAGGACATTGTTGCCATACTGTCGAACTCTCATCTGCATGAGGCAGTGTCCATAGCAAATATTAAAAAATATATATATTGACAGATTTCCATTTATGCATCATGGTCAAGACCTTCAATGGATTGTGTAGCACTTCAATGAAACTGATCAAGTGGAAGACTTGTCACTTGAGGACTGTCACATATGGCATCTCATCAACCCCCTTCGTAGCTATTTGTACGCTACAACAGTTGGCTAAGGAAGAAGAAGCTTCCCTTTGACATTGACATTGGAACTAATTCTGTAGAGTCTAGATTGGTGATACAGAGGGAACTGATTTCAGCCCCCGTCCCAGGGGTGTTTTAAACTCCGGAAGTTATGAGCAACCACCCTTCCCTCTTCAATAAGCTTCCTGCTTAAGATGTTGAAATAACACATTTGTTGGACCTAGATCCAGATAATCATACTATTGTTAAAGTCTTGGGTTTATGGTGAAATCCAGACACTGGCACCTTTTCCTATAAAATCAAACCACGAAAATACACATCCCTTCAACTGTGGCAAGAATTTTTTACCTGTTAGGAAGGCCCATATCTCTTTTCATGTTTGCCAAACATTTGCTCCAACACTTGCGGTTATAGTCTGTTGATTGGGATGTTAACCTCGCCTCCGAGATTTTGGATCATTGGAACCAGTTCAACTAGAGCTTCCTAACCTATCTGCATTTTTCAGTGCCAGGACTCATAAAGTGTCCTGAAGGCTCATCATATCAACTTCATGGGTTCTCAGACAGCTCCTAGATTCGTTTCATTACTGCAGTATATCTACGTATTGTGGGTTCTGACGACAAAACTCGTGCCAGTCTATTGATTGGCAAATCTATGGTTGCTCCTGTCAAAGATGATCAGACACTGCCAAGCTTGGAGCTTTGTGGTGCCCTCCTCTTGACCCACTTTCTCAACCAAGTACTTGAGACTTACAAGTATGTTTTGCTAGAGTCCTCTGTCACTGCTTGGACTGGCTTAAGTGGTGTTGGCATAGTTACACACTTCTCCCCATCAGCTGAATATCTTGAAGCTTGACTGGAGAAAGAGGAGGAAACATCCAACACTACTATGGGTGTTAGAATGAATACAACCCAGAAGAGAATCTGAATTCCCCTTCTCCTGCCCCTTTTGGGGTATCAGCCCTTTTACCATCTTGGTTAATAGACAAGCACGAGTAGACGTAAAGTGGTAACTTAAGTACACAATCTAATTGCCAGCTAGGTCGAAGGTCTTCCAAGTTGGGAAGATGATTGGGTTCTAAGAATCTGTAACTTCTCCCTTGCCTAAGGGAAAAGGTGAGTAAACCCTAGAGTGAAAAGGACCCGGCGTTCTTCTACGCAGGAAGCCTGAGACGTGTACACTCTCAGATACTTAAAGGTTATATGCAAGGTCAACTTAGCTTCTTGTAAAATTAATGCCACGACCAGACGGGTTTTACCTGGCAGTTTAATGAGAGGCTCAAGGAGTGGGATCAGCAAAAGAGGTGAATTATCAACAGGCAAATTGAGGTTCTCTTGTAACTGGAGAATTATCCTCTGTATTCTCTGAAAGAGTCTCTCGGAGAGCTCGTCTGTATTGTCTGCTTTGTTTTCCATGCTCAGCGTAAGACATTTGAGCTATACCAAAAATCACCTGAAAAAGAAGCAAGTACCAATTTCGACCCTACTGTATAAAGCCAGGATGTAATGCCGTCAGTCTCAGTTCCCACCGTCCTGTCTTATTCAGACTGGGACTGACTGAGAGCGATGTATATTCACCTGAGACCTGGGTGAGGTATCCATCCAAAGTTAAGTCAGTGGCAAGACATTCTGTTTTCCATCTGGCCTTTTCAGACAGGGCAGGCGAAATAGAACATCTGGCCTGATCAACCACTGTATGGATTTGTGCTCCTAACGTGAGGTGCTTCCGATGATCTTCCGGAGTGGCAGGCCTCGGTTTGCCGTTCTAAGTTTTGTGGGTATTTTGCCTTATTGGCTCACATTACTTGCAGCACCTTGGTATAATTATTAAAAGAATTACTTATCAGTAAGAGTATCGTATATCATAAGCTTGTTCTGCTAGTTAAATCACTTTCATTCAAAGTAACAAAAGGAGAAACACACCTAAAGAAATAAGTTAACTCTCCAAAGTAGATTCGAAAAATTGCGTTTTTAATTAACGTATTTTCCCTGGGCAAGAGTAATAAAATAGTAATAAAACACAACACATCATAAGTAAACCAACCCTAATTTTAGTGGGAATGTTCTTAAAGAACCTAATAGAATTTAAAATACCTCACGACCTATTCCCAAGAGGTATTTAACATGGAAGGAATTACTTACGGATGTGTGAAAGGAGAGATGTCTTCTGAACTAAGTGGCGCAGCTGTGGAAGCATCTTCTCTGGTTTAAACCACACACTTTCACACATGGTCTAGTGGTCAGTGCTTTTAACTGGGTAATAGTCCTCGGCCTTGTTCAAACTGGAAGGTCGGTTAGGCTGCCACTTAACATTCTTGGTCTAGTGACCATCGCACCCTTGAGACAGTTCTTCCGCCTTAGACTGGAAGAGAGGGTGGACGGCCACTTACACCTATTGCTCCCTTGGCTTAATGCAGACTGGAGGAGAACTCGACTGCTCTCAAGCCTTGCATTGCTCCTCTATTTATAATCAAATTCGTGGTTTGTTGGCTTCCAGAGGAGTGTGGGGATGGGTAGCCTCACTTCGCAGGGGTTATTTATTGGAGCTTTGCTGCAGTACCGCACTTTTCTTATCTCCTGTGATGGAGGCGCGGACATATCTTATCGCCTTGGCACAAGGGGCTGGAGGCTGCGGCAATCTAGACTGGGTGCTGCACTCCTACAACAAACCCTCAAACTTGCTTATTTCTGCTAAAGGTGTTGATAACTCAATGACTAGTAAAATGTCCTCCTTGAAGTTAGGGAAACATATGACAGCTTTGAGTAGGTAGTACAATTTATCTCAACCATGTGTCTGTAATCTTGTCTGCGGTTATGCTTGTAGACCCTGTAGGCACGTGATTTATTGTACTAAAACGTGACTGACTTGCCCAAATGAGCATTGATGCTCGATGATGGGACGAAGTCGCAAGTAGTGTGTGCATGCCAACTGCACAGGAAAATGTCACACATCAATTTCCCCCCCCCCCCCTTTTTAAAACAACTAAGACCCATCTCAAGCGCGAAAAAAAAAATTCTGGTCTTGGGTCGTCTGGGACAATATAGTGTTGCGGATCTAGCGCAGCATCTGCTCTGTGCACCTGCTGCTTGTGGTGCATACGTTGAGTGAGTTATCAGTCTTACCCTCCCGCTGTTCACGCATCTGGATTGTGTCTGCAACGGATAACAGCTTCTCACCTCTCTCTCTCTCTTCCTGCACTTCCTTTCTTCCCCTCGGCTACAGTCTGGAGAGGTGAGTATCACGTGGCAGTCTCAGCTGACTTGCTTCTTCATTTTCAAGGCAGGAAAGGAACTGCTGGGTTGGAAATTTAGCTACAGGTCACATTTGTGAGATGTTTTCCTACTCACTTCCCTCTAAGGGATGGCGGCCGCTGCTCCGACTCCTGAAAGGTCTTGGTCTGGTGAAGAAACCTATCTGTAATGAGTGTAAGGCTGTCCATGATAACCAAGAGAATCATGTGACTCTGCCCAGTGATTTAGTCTTGATAGGTGAGAGGTGGAATGATTGAATCTTCTCAGTTGGCAAGGATGATGGAATAGCATAGCACAAACCAGTTTTTGCACGAGTATCATGTATGGGGCTCATCATGCCCAGTGGGAATAGCCGAGATTAAGGGATAGGGCTTCCCCCACGCTGAGATGAAACCTGCCTTTAGAGAGATCATTTGGACAATGAAATGTCGGGGCTACTATCAAATCCTACTACTGGAACCCATATGCAACATGATTGCGGCAAGGGTCAGTTATGCGCAAGACTATAGCCTCTGCTGACTTTAGGACCCACACCTCCTCGTGGTACCGCTTGGTGACTATCGAGAGTCAGCAAACATGGGCTACACGTGGTGTTCACTATACCAAGCTTTATAGCTAAAAGGGGTATCTGCCTCTCAGCAGAGTGCAGTCACAGCAGATAGTGACGATTCTGATCGGAGGCGGGCCGGTTGACTCCTCTTTGCGGTCAGACCGATGGGGCACAAAAGTCTGGGTCTTAGTGAAGGACCCAAAGATATAATGGTAACGGATAAGATGCTTAGTGAACTGGTGAGGATGTGGACCGATCTTACGCACGGGATATGGCGCACATCTTTCCCAGAAAACCGGGCCTCAGGAAAACCCACAAGTGTCATGAAAAGGAAGGAGTAGCATGGGGTGACCTCCGAGCCAATGTCAAGGGTTTTATTGGCAACTGGTCACAGTGGGAAAGGAATCGTGCGGGCGGTAGTTGGAAAATCGCACCAGCGTGCTTTGGTCACAGCACAAACACACAAACATTGAGAGATATCAACTGGTCATTCACTCCGACCAGTCTGGGAGGACTGAAAGGCGGTATTCAAAGCCGGCCGATAGAACAGATACTGTACATTTATTCGCAATACGACCAATATTGCAAATACTGGTTATTTTTGGCATGGCTGAAACTGGGGGCCCCCTGGTGTCCAGAGCAATTCTTGCTGAGGTCGTTGCTGGGCACCTGGGTGGGTCGGGTAAGGAGGCTTCATGAAATGGGCCAATATCACTAAATACTCAGACACTATGCAATTTTACATCTTAACTTCAGTGATGGCTTCACATTGGGGACTGAAGCAATAAAAAAAACTCCTTGCTGTTGTTTTTGTTGCTCACTTCCCTACCTGGTGTATGATTGTGATACCTTATTTTCAATTTAAGCGCCAGCTCACATGTAGTAAAGGAGAACTGCGTATTTATGATAAATATTATTTAAGCAAAAGTTGTTACATTAAAAGTCTGGCATCAAAGGTTTGATTCCAGATTAAGAACTTTGTCCTGCTTGTAACAGATTGGGATATTTAAAGCTAATGGATAATTTACCGTGGCTCCTAGCAAGAATGAAGTTAACAGCTTTTCTCAAGAGCAGGATTTCTGTCGCACTTTAAATTTAGTTTACGTGTAGCCCTGCGGCTTCCTTGGTTCATTACTCTCTTTACGTTATTTCTTATAAATCACAAGCATTATTTACATAATTAAAAGACAGTGTATGTCCCTACAAGTACACAAGTTCATAAGAGAAAATGGTGCTTTAACATTTGTTTGTTTCATATATAGTTTGCTCTGTTTGAGCATGCTTACACATGATTATACTTAGTCAAGGACCTTGTATGGTGTCCTTTTAAACCAATATATTAATTCTTGAGTGCTAGTATTTTTACTTAGCCCGTTTGGCCTATGGTATTTCAATGAAGATTAATAACAATATAACTATCAAGAATTACGTACTAATACAAGTAATTTAAAGTGATAACATATTTACAAGTTTCACTGAATTTCCTAGAATGCAAGAATCTTGCCATGGCCCATTTGGGTCATATGGTTCTGATCTAGGTTAATGACCCAAAGGCGTCATTATGACTTTCGACCTAGTACATACTGACGCATGCCAACTTTCACCACTACAGAGATGCGCACTCTACGGCCGACTTTGCTCCATCTGAGCACGCCAAGCACGGGGCAAATTCAAATTCATTGGCCGCTGAGACTCGGAAATTAAATATTGAAATTACGTTAAGCTTTAATGAGTCAATTAAGTAAATGAACTTCACATTTGAATTTTTATTCTTCCACATCCAATGAAGAAGGAACGCGCCAGAGCAACCACTACAAAGATATAATTTATTTAAATTATGCTATGCTACCCTGCCTGGTCAAGAAGTTCCAGTCAACCCTCAAGATAGCAGCACCCTCGTGACCTTCTGACATCACGACCCGCCTGCCTCAGTCTGGAGTGTAAGAAATAGTCATCGCCTCCACCAGGGGAGATAATAATTTGAGCGGCGCTCCAGCAACAGATAAATCAGCCCCTGTGTTAGGAAGGCTACGGTACCCCTGCCCGCGGAGAATAGCTGACACAGGGCGATTTTAGTATAAGTCCAACACCGTGGTCCAGCAGAGATCCCGGAGCTCGCCGGCCACAAGGTTCGCAAGCTCACCTACAATCTATGCAAAACTCTCTCTCCTCTCCTCTGCAACCCGCACAGGGTTCAGCTCCTTCACGACAGCAGCCCGAGGCAGGGCTCGAACCACCACCTCCAGCCGTCAGCTTGCAGAAGGCCGCCAGCACAACTACCTTCAACTGACCGCCTAGGAACAGCTCTCCACATCTGGCAAATCCTACACCTGTACCCACTTACCCTTACCTCAGTCAACTTCCCTTGACTCCACGGTAACAGGTCGTTGCGCGATTTACGTCCCCCTGGATAGAGCCCCCTTGTTTAACGATCACGCTGTAAAGAGTGTATATTCGTAATTTAATTAGGAATCTTCGTAGGAGTTAATTATTCCTTTTTACTCATTTTTTCCCAGGCTCGCCTTCGCCTGTTGACTTAATATTTTATATAATATCTTACCTAGCTGATAGTTTGTAATTATTTAGATGGGTCTCTGCTAACTCTTAACGTAATAAAATATTATGTAACAAACTTAATTTCTTGTGTCGCTTACCATCATTTTACTTTTAGGGTAGCTTACAGTCATTTTACTTTTAGAACCTGTGCCACTTTTATTATTGTTGCTTAAAAATTCAGTGTTGTGTTCCATTCAGCAAGCATTTAAATTCTAATTTAGTTCACATCTTTACCTTGTCGTGTAGTGTGCTGAATCCCTCAGGAGGCAAGGACAGAAATTAGACTTAATTCCTGAGATTCCAGTACACCCGCTACCGATAACTGATATAAGGTTCTGTTACTGGGGTTGCCATTGTGAACGACAGGTTCGCAGGAGTGACTGTAGATTTCGCCCTTCCCTGGACTGCATGTACACAACCTCTGTTAACGACCTGTCTTTATTTTATTTTGCTATATTTAATTTATCCATGTGCAAACAACATGGTGGTACTGGAAGTCGTCAGAGGCAACACGAAAGGTGTGCCCCACTACAGCAAGCTTTACTAAATCAAATAATTTCCCCCCCAATCCAGTACTTTGAATAATTGTGAACCCGAGAGCCATCAGATTGATTACAACATAGCGTTACCTCCAGATCACAAAACAACCTTAAAGCATTTGTTAGGTTGGTGCGAACCTGACGAGGAATCAGATTCCGAGGAAACCACTGATCAGCCCACCTTAACATCAGAACCACCCACTAATACAGACATGCAGAGCCCCTCCAGTCGATCTAGTCTAGTGAGACTAAAATCTGGCAGGAAACTTTGGGTTCGACACCCGAGAACAGAAGTGCTTCCCTACTTCTGTATCATCATGTTGGACATCCAGACGCACGATCAGGGTTCGAATCCTGCGTAAGGCAGTTCCCCGCAATCAACCAGAACAATCCAAAACCAATTTCATTCCCGCTCGCCAACCCACGAGGCCACGGCGGATTAATCCTGTCAGTACAAGCCAGATTGCTCACCCCCATAATCATTTGTAACTCGTCACCGATTGAGCTCACTCACCCCCTATCGGGACAGCTGGAGTCCCGACTATTGACGTCTCTTGTGGTACAGAGAGTAAGACTGCCCGGAAGTGATAGCCTTACCCTCCGAATTACTCTGGGGTTCGACTCCCCTCTATCTCCGAGGGTCAGAAGGGGTAGTAAGCACTTATCCACGATAGGGAGCACGCCTCAATACAATATGTAATTCACAAGACTACACCACTGTTTGCTTATTATGCTGATATTGACAAAAAAAGGTAAGTTGATTAAATATACACCGCCTCTAAAACTGAGCTTAACCACTACACATATCAAACCCTTAAGTACAATATCTTAAACATCTTAACCTATACATAATTACATATTTTGTAATATTTACATACACATTGACACGTGACAGTCCCGGCCAGTTGACTGTCCCTGTCTCAGGTGACTTACTCGATGGTAGGTGACTCGCATGTCAAGTTGGCTATTCATCTCGGGGCACTGGGGCCCGGCCGTTGTACAGCACTTGCCTGGTTGGCCGTCGACTTGGTACAAAGTCTGGTTAAGCGCGTTTCACATGGCATGGAGAGGGGTTTAGGTTATGGGGCAGTAGGGCGGCATGGTAGTTCATTAAGTGATGGTACTATCCCTGTTCCCACTACCTGGGTGGCACTCAGCTGGGGGTGGTGTGCGCGTGAGGTGCTAGAATGTTGTTCCGGTGTACTGGTGGACCTCTCGCCAAACAGTGCCTCCTGCACTATGGGATGATACCCTTCTGCAACTTTGGTAGGTGGTACGAACAAATCCACTGGCGTGACGGTTGGTAGAGGTACAGTGAGTCATCTCAGCAGTGCAGCCTGTTCACATGGATTGAGCAGTCCGAACCTGCTACGAAGGATACGTAGACCTTGTGGATTTTTTGAGATAGCTCTCGCCTTCTTAGCCTGTCTCTCTACTCCACCCCTACGGATGTAAGGATTAGGCACAAAAGTCGAGGCTGCAGGAGGTAGGCAGTTGACGTGTGTGTGTCCAAGTGTGGGTGCCAATTAATGCCACCAACACCGCCTCACTCTCGACTCCTCCGGGCTGGAGAAGGTTCGAGCAGCAGAACGTTAGTTGCAGGAACCGCATGCTGTTGTCCCGCTGGGGTGGGTTTCCCTGCACCAGAGCGTAACCCTCTTGGCACCACAAAAAAAGTGAGCAGTGAGAGTTAAGCACTCCAGCAGGCAAACTGATCCCACCGGGAGCGTACCTAGTGTTGTGGCTCTACCGTTCCTCCCACCTGGTGCAAGGAATGGGTGCACTTCCAATACTGGTGAGGTGAGTGTCCAGTGTTCACTGGTCTCCTCGGCACCACAAAGTGAGCGGTGAGGTGGGGGATGACTTCAGGCCGGCAAGCCAACTTCCAAGGGACAGTATCATAATGTTGTGGCTCTACCGTTCACTACTGGGGCAGAGAATGGGTGGCCTTCCAAGGATGTTCTCTTGTGTTGTATGTTAAAACCTGGTCTCCTGCTGATTCCTCCAGCTCTGATAATGACAAGGAAGGAACTCGGAGTGAAAGCAAAGAGATCCAATAAGATCAGAGTTTATTGACCCTAAGGAAATAAACACAGATTGTAGAAGTACTATCTCCTAAATCCACACGGGCTAGACAGAAGGTGAAACATCCTATCTTAAACTGGAGGAGGGGCCCTGTGCTAAACTCTAGGAGTGGCAGTAGCTAGAGCGTGTTGCATACAATTAATACTTGGGGCGAGCTCTATTCTCTGTGTCCATAAGGGACTGAACGTGCCTCAGTGTGAAGCTGATGACGCCGTTGGTTCTTCCTTAGGTAGCGTGGGAGAGGATCTTCAGCCCCCACGAGGTGAGCGGTGAAGTAGTTGGAGAGGTGTGAGACTCAGCACCAATGGCTGGAGCGATGAGCTCAGGAGAGGAGATCAAGAATTGAAGCAGAAATGACAATCTGGAGGCCAGGAAACATCTCCTTTAATACTCCTTGGCCATTCCTTCCTTCACTGACATAGGGAAATCATTCATGTCTAGATACCATGACTGCGAATAAAAATGAGGGGGGGGGGGGGGGAGGAGTGTTGTTAACCTCGCGTAGCAGCTGCATAACCAATTGTTTAAAAGTGGCCAAATTTGGGTTTAATTATAAAGGTGAAACATCATGGCTTAACTTTTATCGGTAAAACAGAAAACGGCAAAAGTGTGGTTACCTCAAAGGTCAACAAAACATCCAAAGAAAACCAAATAATAAACTCGCAACACCACTCAAACACATCAACAAATACTGCTTAACACATCTTAGGAGTCTAACATCCACAAAACTTAAAACTGCAATAGTAACATCTCAAAACAGCAAACAAACATCGCAGTTGAAAATTAAGGTAAGTAAAGTCTATAATTATGCCGGCCAACCTTTGAAGTAACTGAAGAGGGGTTGGGGAGGAGGGGGGGGGGGGGGGGGGGGGCTCCACCACAGGACTAAATTATGGGACGTCCTGAAACCCTAACCAATAAAACGTGATGTCTAACAGATTATAGAGTACACAAAACATTTATAGATTCACTTGGACATACTATGTAACTAACAATAGCTATCGCACTCACTTTATAGGGAGAGATGAAAATAAATGTCGCGAACTTAGGGCAGTTGATACTGATGAAGATAGAAATAGGAATAGATTAAATAAAATACACTAATTAACTAAGACTAAATTCAAATGAGAAACTCACTCATAGATTAAATTACGTTTAAAACTGTCTCAGCATCAATACAATAATAAACCAAATAATTTATTCTAATTTTACCAGATAAAAAGGGGAACATTTAAAACTCTACAAATGAAAGGAGATGGTTGTCAAGTCATAAATTTTTACTAAAATCATTCTTTTCAACACAAAAAGATGAGATAAAAATTAATAAACATCATAAAAGTTTTAACATTACAAATTCATTCTTTTCAGTTGACTATAAATTTTCGAAAATAATAATTTCAAACAGACTTTCACAGTAAAAGTTAATAAATAAGGTTAAAATTTCTTTACAAAAATTAATATTTTGTTTTTTGTTTACAAGTTTCAAAAATAAAAGAATACAAATAATTAATTCGTAATTTTAAAAATTTGATACAACTTTAAAACTGCAAAGGCTAGGTCCTAGACATCAGAACTGATTTATGTCTTTTAAAACATTAGGACGTCTGATAACTTTAGCAGAAATGGCTTAAACAAACTGCTTCCAAATTAAAGGTCTTTTCTACAGGAACACAAACTTTATCTATGGAAGGAAAAGTCACTCAACACAAATAAAACATCAATCTAGAATTTGACTTCATCACACTTCATCCCTGATAGAAATTAAACATTAACCCTCATATCTAATGTCACACTGGTAGAACTTCCAAAATGCTTAATTACCCCCAGCGACTCTGCAGCACGCACTAAGTTCCATCTTTCAAAAGACCTACCTCATGCTTCCTCTCCTAAATTAATAACATTATTCCTACGTTTAGATCTACACTATGTTCAATGGGTAGCACTACTCTAAAACTCATAAAATATCTAAGCAAAAGTTAAAGAAAAGCTTCCTAACATTAAAAATTAATATCCAAACAAAATTAAAAATGACTGAAAGCTAAATTGTTGCACTTAAGGTGCCACTGCTAGGAGCTGAAGATTTTACTACTTTGCTCCGCAGTCCCCCTAACGGTGTACTTGATAAATAAAATTTCTCAGTTCTAACACAATGACATATCATACCCATTCATGCCTTGGTCCGCATTTTGGCATAATGCTTCCCTTACGGCTTGAGCTATGTATGTCAAACTTATTATTGACTAAGGCTACACAGATTACAATTTACTAATACCTTTACTCTACTATTAGCAATTCACTCATAGGCTCGGCCCTAAGTTATTATTATATATACTGACGCATGTCAACATGCTGCGCAGAGCAGATACGTGCTCTACAGGTGACTTTGTCCCAGCTACAAGTGACCTCAACTCAGGACAAGTCATTAACAGTGGCAAATGTAATTTCACATATAGAGCACAGAGACTCCACTCGCTGGACAGCTCATACGTGAAAGTAATTAACGCACTTAATTTTGAAATCTACAGCCCGCCCGAAACCCCGTATGCAAGTGTCACACTCATGAATAAATTTAATATTTTTGACGATCCACTATCCTATAGTTAGCAGTGAAAGAAGTTCCAGCAAACCCACGAGATGGCATCACCCCTATGACCTTGTGAAGTCACATCCCACCAGCCTCAGAAAGAGGTGTTTTAATTTGTCGTCTCCAAGAAGGGAGATAAGAAATTTTAGGCAATCCTGCAACCCCTGATAACCTACCCGTGTGTGGAAGGCTACGATAACCCCCCCACCCCGGAAGATAGTTGATGAAGGGATTTTTCCGTATACAAGGAAGTCCAGAACCAATCTCCAGCAGAGACACCAGGCTCACCGGCCGCATAGGTTAGTGAACTCTCCCTGGTCTGCAAGAAGATCTTTCTCCTTTCCTCAGCATGCAACACATCAGTTTTTCAAAAATGAGCGTGTAGGGTAAAACACGTAAAATTATGCAAAAAAACATGCAAATTTATTGTTTTCAAGAAATGCTAATTTTGCAGGTGAGCAATTTAAATCAAGTAAATTTACGACAAAATCAAGTAAAATATTATATTATTATTCATTATAGATTATATTCGAAGCTCTACAAACTTTTTAAAAACTACTTCTATATTCTCAAAATAATCACCTATTTCTCGAAATACATATTTGTCATCAATGTTATCTAAGATTGATAATTGTTAGTTTTGTAAATTTAAATGAAATTTGTGAACTATATTTTTAAGATCTTCAGATGCATTATCTAATCTATAGGAAGGCGGTCTTGAACCAATACAACCTTTTAAAATGTTAGTCAAACTGCATGGAAAAACAGGCATTTTTGTTCATAAAGAAAAATTTTAAATAGAAATACGATTTTTTATTTCATCAAATAATTCATCTATGTATCTAAAAACTTGTAAGAGTTTCAAATGTAACCACTCATCTCTGAGTCTAAAATACTGTATTAAAATATTGGAACAATTTGTTGATTCCTCCATTTAATAATATTACAATTTATAAATCTTCAGCAATTCTTTCTTTCAAATAATCATAAGTTAGATTTCTTTTATTAATTATAACAACATTACTAACTGTCCCCGCTTCTTCAGAACCTTCATTAAAATCAACACAAATTTTAATGTTTGTTTTTTTTCTTTAACTACAGTAGTTTTTCTATATGAACAATCAATAACATATAAAGTTCTTCGCCCCCACAATGAATAGTAATTAATATCACCATCAAAGTTCACAGTTGGTTTATAATAAAGTTCATTATTTCTACAGTTGGTATCTAGTTTGGTTTTTGAATTTATAAAATCATTATAAGCAAGATTGTTTAAGATAAACACAGTTTTCAATGTCTAGATTCCCGTTTTCTTTAGGAAAAATTTCATTTCTACAGTTTTTAACATAAATGTTTCTCACATTACAATGATCAAATATAGCAGCATGTTTATGGTGTTCAGAACAATTTTTTCTATTAAATTGAAAACAAACAATTACAAAATCAGGCATATCAAATTGTAAATTATTAAATTTATCTTTTATATCAAAGTTAAAAACTTTTGTGTCTTTAGGAACTTCTTTTTCTACAAATTGCCAATTACATAAACTAATAGGTATTTTAGGTTCTTTATATGTTTTTTCTTTAATTGCAATGGCCATGTTCGATTCATATTCAACAATAGGCCACATAATTTCTAATTTTTCAATAACAATTTTACCAGGGTCTTTTGTAACTTTAAAATCTTTATATAAAGTTTCATAAAGAAATAAACAGTTGTTATCAGATGAATTACGAAAAAAAAAGTAATTTTATAGCCACCTTTCCAATAAACTTCATTGTTATCACGAATAAAACCAAACAGATATCTAAGACGATAGATTGTTTTATTTGTTTTAACTAGGGATGGGAAATTTGATTCTTCGATACCCCGAGAACCATTGATTCTGCGATTCGAATCGAGAATCAAAAAATAAAGTAGATTCTATGCAATCCTGATTAGTAACAGTGTATCCTATTTGGCATGTATAGGCGGATAAGCTTTTTTTAAAAGCCTGAGGTTTGTTCGCGTACGGTACAAACTGACACTTGGAAATATCGCGCTTCCATGAAGCAATTGCAGGCATCCTGTGTCAACAGCACAATTGGAGATTCACGTGACTAATGTGACCCTGAGTGTGACCTTGCCAGGCGGTTTACAGCTGTGATGGTATCAATCGCATCAGTTCATTCTCTCTCCCCCCCTACCCCCTCTCTCGTGTCATGTGCGCTTCCAGCATCCCAGATAAACAAACTTGAGGCCGTGTTGCATTTAATTTTTAGTTTCATATTTCTTAATTTGTGTCTAGCATTTTGTATGGTTTAGTTGAAACAATATGACGTTCAACTGCTTAGCATGCAAAGCTCTATTATTTTGGTGTTATCATGATTTCAAAAATAAAGAATGATATGGTGGCGATTTTGTAATTTGTTTGTCAATTTCAAAGTTGACAAAACTCAAATTCAAAATACGTCGTAGATTTTGTAGACAAACAGGTCAGATTACCATTTTGTTAACAAAATGTGCCAATGGGAACATGGCCTCGTGATAATGGAAAAGGAACGGGCGAGTTATTATGCAAAATTTAAATTGATGGTTGTGGAATATGCACGTGAACACGGAAAAAGTGCAGCTGGTCGACAATTTGGCGTCAACGATAAAAATTTACTGTGTTAGTGCAGGGAAAAAATACGCTGTAAATATTGTTCAAAAAAAGTTCTTTGCAAGGCAAAATGTGTGAATACCTGGAACTGGAATAATAGCTGTTTCATCACATGCGCACCACTACGAATAATGGATTTTCTGTCACCACATAAATGCTTCCATTTGAAGTCAGAAAAATTGCAAATAACAAAAATTTTCCCATTACAGGATTTAAGGCGGACTTTTGTCGGCGGCTCAATTGCGCAATATGCTGGCGATCATATTACCAAATTCTTTTTATGGCAGTTGTTCAGTGCAATTAGCATGTATAAATAATTTACTTGTACTCTCAAGTCTATTCCATGACAATGTGGGATCTTAAATGCCATTTTATCATGGTCAGAAACATTTTTACACTTTACCCAACTCCCCACCCCTCAAAAAAAAAGTTTCATGTACAGGCAGCACCCCTTATTTTCACATGAAATAATACGACAATTTCAAATGATTGATTCAAAGATGTTTTAAGTAAACACACTAATCCATATGTAAATTTACATTCGATTTTACTTTGGGGACAGAGATATTCACATTGCATTTCACTATTAGCTTTGGCTGATGTTGAAACTTTCCTTTTGCATCTACGCACACAAATACACAGTGGCGAGCGCAAAACAGCAAACAAGCGATAACGCACAGTCGAGTGCCGGTGCGGTGCCGGACTAGTGGACAGCACCACAGCACACGGCAGACAAGCTGTGCGACGTTGCTAAGTCTGCGCGCAGCCAGCTGGCAGCAGCGATGTTGCCATGTTTCCGGACTAGACGTAACTACGAAGTTTACGCACGGAAATCAAAACCTTTTCTAACATTATTTTCCACAATAATTTCTTCTTGTATTGTTTTTAAAGGAAACTGCTGAGTACTGCTATTTATGCTATTGTTATAACGAAATAAGCCCACACTGCATTCATTATTAACTACTTCTTTTCCCACTTAATATATGGGCAATTGATGGTGCAGATAAAGAGTTATCGTTGTGGCTGACTTTTTGTTATTAAGCATACTTGTTGCATGGACTTTCACTGTAAAATAGTTTTGACTGTGAATGACAATATGATTTTGTGTGTTAAAAGTCCTATTAGTTGTAAATCATAGGAATCGAGAATCGGAAAATAATCGAGAATCGACAATCCGGTATCGGCATTAAAAACTTGGAATCATCCCACCTCTAGTTTTAACACTAGAAACAGTTTTAACCTCTTTTGTTATATTATTAGAAACAGAGTTATCTCGATATAGATTACGAACACCAGTAAATTCTAAATAATTTAGTTCACTTGGTGATCTTAATAAAGCCTTCATCATTGTTGATGATATACCTGGATTATCAACAGCTTCAATAATATTTCCACGTTTTGAGATTTCTACTCTAGTAGAAAACTGAAAAGGAAAAAAGTTAGAACTAACATCAATATTGTCTTCTTCACCATATTTTGCCTCATCTCCAACCTTATCTCTATTTAGTAAACTAAATTGCTCATAAACATAAGCGTCAATTGGAAAAGAAAAGTCCCTCCTACAGGAATATCAAATTCGATTCTATTATTGTAAACATTTAAATTCCCCCTTGTTTTATCAGTTGGAGGAAAACTTTGTATTTCTTAGCTCTCAATACTTTTATTTTTATAACTCATTTATAAGTAAAAAAATGTATACATAAATAGCAGAATCAAAGGGAGTTTCTTGAATTAAATTACTCATCGAAGGATATAAAAAATATAAAAAGCTGCATGAAAAAGAATATGAAGAAAATAAAAAGAAAGAACAACCATTAATTGACTAATTAAGAAATATTGGTAAAAAAGTAGAACAAGTGAAGAAAACAAGAAATTTAATAAAAACATTAGTTCCAGTAGCAGTAAAAAATTTAGATTATCCACCAACAGAAGAAACATCTTTTAAAAGAGAATTATTTGCAGAACAAAAATCTCCCAATTTAGAAGAGCAAATGGGAATTATTCCATTAAAAGATTTGCCACCTATAGCAGGTGTTTATACTATAAATCTCGGAATAGAAATTGCAAAAAGAATTAATGATATTAGTGAAAAATTTGGTTTACGTAGAGTTGGGGAAAAATTTTACATTGGTGATACACAAGTAACGAAAAATAATTATACATTATTTGTTAAGGATAAAGAATATTTTTTAACATCAGGACTTTGTAATTTAGCAGAAAATCCACCAGAAGCTCTTATGGGTAAATATACTGTTAATGATTATGAAAATTATGCAGAAATTGTTCAAACAACCAATGCTACATTCAAACAATATAATCGTAAAAAAAATCCGGCATCAAGTGTAGGTTAGAAGTATAATAATATAATAAAACTGATTTATGAAGTGTATATAAAACCATACTTAGGATCAGCAGCGAACACACCAGAAAAAACAATTTCTACAAATTCTCCTAGATCTGGAGAAAGTATTTAAAAAAAATACAACAATTTGCCAAAAGAATATGTTTGGATGGATGATGTTAGAAAATTGGTTGATAGATTATTAGTTATTATGCTCGAAATATCCATTATTACAGTGAAAAAGTAAACAATAATGAATATGCTAAACAACAAATTTTCTGATTTTGTTGTCAATAATCCAAAAGGAATTATCTTATAAGAGTTTTAAATGCAATTCCGCATTCATTTTGGAATTCTGAACACTATTGGAAAAACATTTACCAGGCTATAACTATTGTGGACCATTTACAAAATTAAATGGAAGACTGTAAAGAGGAGACACAGGAGAAAATAATCTAAATAAAGCATGCAAATATCACAATATTGCTTAAAGAGACCATAAAGATTTTTAATCTAGACATAATACTGATAAAATTTTACAAAAAGAAGCAAAAGAAATCATGTTAGATAAAAATACTCCAATTGGGGAAAAAATTTCTTCTACTGCTGTGGCCTCAACTAGGTTTACAAAAAGAAAATTAGAATGGGGAATTAAAATGTTTATATATATATATATATAATTTAAAAAAATTAAAAGAAGGAAAAGGCTTCTTATTAGCTTTGTCATTAACAATACTCAAAACAAACTACAAAAAATAAAAAATAATTAGAAGAACAACACAGGCATAGTTTAGCAATGGAAAACAAGACTAGAAGTGAATTAAAACGAGGAAGGCCAAAAAAAATTTTGCTCCACTATCTAATATTGATATTGAAAATTATGTAAAAAAATTAAATATTAAGCATTTCAGAAATGTTTACATGATTGACAAATTACCAAAAAGTATGCACAAAAATGAATGTGGTGTGGTAAATTTTGACATTTCAGAAAATCCAGCAACTCTTTGGGTGTGCTATTTTAAAGAAAACGATGATGTTAACTATTTTGATTCATTTGGAGGCAACATTCCTACTAATTTAACTAATTATTTCAAAAACAGTTATGCATGTATGCATTAAAACATTTGGAAAAGGTTTAGAACCAGTGGGGAAAATGAGATATAGGTGACGTGCCCTTGTTTATAATGGCAGTAGTTTTAATTTAAAAAAAAGGAGGGTTAGGAATCACATGTTATTTCTGCATATACAAAGTACATTTCGGCCTCTTTAAACAAGTTTTTTTCTCGTCCAGTGTTCTGACTTCATTTGTTGGCCAAGCTACGTTCAATCCAGCGATGAATATTGCCACAATTTATTTACTGACGCCAATTTTCGCCAACCATTATATACTTGCTGAACTAATTTTAAACCTATACAATAGTAAACAAACCTGCAACCAATTGCTTTCAATAATAATAATAATAATAATAATAATAATAATAATAATAATAATGCAGTTCAAAAAATTGCCACATCTTTGCAAATTCTGTTTACGAGAATAACATCATAGAACGCACAAAACAGTCGGAGATTGTACAAATGGTTTTCGCTGTTGTTGCCAACCCAAGTGTGCTGTAAATGGATTAGAAGAAAAATTTGAGATGCTTTCTCATTGTCACCAACCTACAAGTGCAGTAAACACGGAAGAACAAATATAAATGTAGGAAATAGAACATCAAAAACTGCTGCATGAGATAAACAATACTATCGATATCACCAGTTATTGGTTATCCGCATTGTTTTGCATTCGTGTAGTGTTAAAACCGATTGATGTGCGCAATCTGTGACGAAAGTATAGTCTGTTTTGAACGGATGTCACGGGAAAACAAACAATCGGTGATTGTTGAAAGCAGTTAATAATTAGCATTGCTGTTATAGGAATTTTGGCGGGACCAAAATAAATTAATGAGGAATACGGTAAAACGTGCATAACGGGAATGAATGTTAGAGAATTTACGGTACAAATATTGAGATTTCATTATATTCCAAATTCTATAAATTTATTCCAAAGAATGAAAGAATCAATTAATTTTCCCATTGAGTGTTATCGTAACTATATTAATATTGTTGGAAATAATTATACTCAGCAACAATTGATTAATGATATTAATACTCTTAGTCGAATTGAGTACGAAACTAATTTTTATTTTAATATTTAAATTTACAAAACATGTTTTATTAATCCAAGAGTTATGTGAATTATCAAAACCTAACCATTTTACATACATTTTATCGCCTTTTATTTTTAAGACATTTTCAACCAAATATTCATCAGGATAGTAGGTTTTCATAATTTCAAATTCATAAAAGTTGCCTTTTATTTCTTACCCCCGTGGCATCTTTCAGTTTGTAAGTGGGTACGTCAAAATTTAAAACCTCAACAATAGTAAACAATTCTGTTGTCCAATGAGCTGTACAACCCTTTTCAAAGATTTGTTTATTTTTGCTCACACGGGCAAATATCACCAACTTTATATTTCGGTTTAGTAAACACATTCGCAACATCTTGTCGTCTTAAATTTATTTCATTGACTTTAATTGGTTTCATACCAATGGTTCTATGTTTTGTGTGGTTGTATTCTTTAACTAAATCATCTAATATATGTACCCATTTGAATTGCCATTTAAAGCAAATTTCTTCCAACATTTTATTGCTCATAGTACGATTGTATCATTCCACATAACTAGCTTTCAATTCACTGAATACAGAACATTAATTGGTTACATTTTTGCATAAGTTCTTTAAAAATTTTATTATAAAATTCTGATCATTATCGCTTTGAATAATGATTGGTTTTCTTTTAACTAATATAGAATCTAAAGCATTTGCTACATTCTTGGCTGTTTTATCTTTAATTGGTATTGCAAATGCGTATTTTGATAAAACATCCGATAATTGTCATAATATACTAGTATCCATTGTTTATATGTGGTATACCTTTTAAATTACCAGTATCCATTTCGACAAGACCGATTTGCCATAAATCATCAATACTATACAAAATTACTTTTCTTCTAGGGAAATTTTTTCATGCTGGTTTCTATAACTCATTTATAATGCCTTCTCTCACATTAAACAAAAATCATTTTTTTAAATGTTGATATATTAGAACTACATATTGAACATTTAATTTTTTGAACTAATCACCCATTTTTAGTATTTTGTTTTTATATTATTATTTTTTGTGACCTCCTTAAACTTCAAGCACCAAGTGTTCTCCATTTAATAGTATAAAATATATATATTCTCATATACAATTCACAAGAGAGAGTTAAAATATAAAATCTTTTATTTGATTTTGGTACTTCCCATTACCCATTTTTCTACTCATATCTATTGTTAAAAAACCATAATCATTGTCCCAGTACTTCGACTAAATCTCTTTATATTATCATATGGCATGACCCCGCCAACAACCTCATTAAAGATATGTCTCAAGTTTGCGTCGTCTTGTCAGAATATACATAGAAAATTTGCATTGTCTCTCACAAGTTGCTTTGGTATTTTTGAAAATGTTTCAGCAAAATAAAAAACATCAATGTTTTTATGTCTCCCCATAGTGAAATATCGTGAACTTTGTCTTGATTGTCTAAAATAACGTTGTCAAATAAAATTAGAGATTCGTCTTCACATTGAACTAAAGGGACCATGTCCTCCGTATTATTAAAAAAGTATGCCATTTTTTCTTTAACTTTAAATATTTTTTATGTTTGGTCAAATCATTTTGTATCATAATATATTTGGCTTGATTCAAACTTTTTGAACAAACATACAATTCATTAAAATTTAGCAATCCTAACTTACAAATAAAATTAGTCATTAAATAGGTTTTGCCACTATTGCTCAGACCTACAATTGTCCCTCTAATATCAGGCAACAATTCACCATTCTTTTTATGGTTAAAGTTTTCTTCAAAAATCAAAACACTAACACCCCAATTAACTTTGCTCATCATAGGCAGCTTTGGCTGCCACTTTTTCATTTAATAAGATAATTTTTAGTATTAAATGGATAACAAAGTATTTAAGTTAACAAATAATAATTCCATACCAAAGAAGAAGCTTCATTATGATATAATTCATCAAGATAAATCAATCGCATTGGTTAGTTTTCACGCAAAATTTTGGACTCCAAATATAGATAATAGTACTATAACGACCATTGAACACACGAGTCCTAATGTTGATAAAAATGAAGTTACAACTATTCCTCGAGGTCAGCACAATATTGAATTGTTAAAATAAACTATAAATTAAATTGATCCATTTTCATCAAACAACATTGAATTAACAGCAGATAATATGAAAAATAGAATATCAGTTAGATCTAAGTTTGATATTAAACTTGATGACCAATCATCTGATATTCTTGGTTTTGAAAGAAATTTAACTATTGAAAAAGACAAAAATTACTGTAGGTACTAAATTACCTAATTTTTATTCAATTTTAAGACAATAAATGTCCACTGTAATTTAACATGTGGTATGTTTATAAAATATGATGACTCTAACCATTTGGAGACTAGTATTATAGCAAATTTTCCACCAAAAACTATGTTCGGCTATGGAGATTATATAATTTATGAGCCTGCATATCCAATTTTTTATAAAATTAACAATGAGCAATTTAACTGTATTGTTTTAGAAATTAAAGACGAAAATGGCAAACTAATTGATTTTGATGGTGCTGATATTGAAGTGATTTTAGAAACTAAAAAGTTTAAAACAGAAAAATTATACATTTTGATATCCATATGGCAATGTATCAATTTTAATGTCTAGTATAATTCTCTTATCATTAGGGTTTAGTGATATTTTATTAACTTCCACTGTGTATATTTCATGTTTTTCGCTTCTTATAAGACTCACTATTTGTAATGTCTCTCTTCATTAAATAAGTAATTCTTATAGTCGTCAAATGTTATTCTTTTATTAACTACACATTTTTTCACGCCTTCCGATTTTTGTTTTCCTTTCCCCAACCTTATAAGCATACATTTTTGCTCTTAAACCAACAAATTCGGTCATTATTTTACCATTATATTCGTCTTTCATTTTGCCTAAAACTTTCTTGTTTATTTGAGGTATGTTATAGATATTGTTGTTTGGATACACTTGTATCAAATTTATCTAACATTGTATTCATATCTTCGTAAAAAATTTTTATTTTTATATTATATATAGCTATATAGCTGTCTGTGTCTTGATACCATAACTTGATGTTATCACCATATTTTGGTTTCATCACATTATAATGGAAGTTGTACATTAGCTCTTACGATACGTCTAAGTTTGAGATGCCCACATAAATTGGCTTATTAAATTTTACATTTGTTTTATTCATATGTATAGCTGCAAGATTCTCATTAAATATAGTTATTTTCTTGAAATTTACTTCTGCTACTAATTTTTCACGTTTTTCTGCATCTGATACCAGTTTTATATCTACTCTGTTTCTAATATTTTCTATAGTTTGCCAAACACATAATTATTAATCAGTTTGAAAAATCTTTTGGAAGTCATTTTTGGCATTAGTTCTCATGGATGTATTCAAATCTATATACTTATTCAACCAATTGGACTGATCGAAGGTCAATATTCTATATATTTTAGTAAGTTTTAATCCCTTCTTTAAGCATTGTTTTAAATTACGATAGTGAATTACATACTTTTCTTTATTATGAAAATTTGTTAATAATTTAGACTGATTTGTTTTTGGAACTGTTTTATTTTCAGGACAAAAATGTAGATCTTTATATAAATTATATAGTTCTTGTGGATATTCTAAATCAACTTCTAATATATATAACCATACTCAGATCATCCTCCAAATCTAATATTTTTGCATTCCAGTAATCTAACTCATTTCATGTATTATAAACCCAGTAGTAACCTCTATATGGTAAATATTGAGACATTGTCCATCCATAAAGATTATTTGCATCGAGATACGCTAAATAATTTGATTCTTAATTATGATTAAAATCTTCTTAATATTTATTATTGGCTTTAACATATTGTTTACAGCATTGTGAAATTCCACCTCTAATTCCTTTTTCTATCATTAAAATCATGTCTTAATCACGTAATAAATCTAGTGGTTGTTTGGTAATTTTATGCATTACTTCCCACGATAAACCTGGGGCAGTAAGATACCATGATGGTTCTAAATTGTATGCATTTATACATGTATTTCTAAAATTTTCAAACATCTACTAACAATAGCATGCCACTTTTTAAATGTAAGTCATTATATTCACAAGATTTCTCAGAGTTAAATTAATTCGTACAATTTGTTTAAATTAATCTCGTAAGTGTTTTTAATTTTTCACTGTCATATGTCATCGTATGTGAAAATTCCTTTTGTAAGTTGTTTCAAATGTCATATGATCGTTGGAAAATCCTTTTCTAAGTGTAAATCTACTAGTTCTTTTGGAAAATGTTTTTGTGTGTGTTTCATTTGATCTTTACTCAAATTAGATGATCATTTATCTAAACTACTTACAATAAATTTAAAATTGTCAATAAATTTCATTTTTAAATTCTCTGTTGTTTTCCCAAAAGTAATAAACTTTTCTTAATTATTTGCGATTAAATCTATATATTTTTTTAATCATATCCTAGCTCTTTAATAAATAAATGAGCATTATACCCAGCTAAATTAGGGAAGTAAATTGGTACAAAGTTAGGTAATATTAATGAATTTTCTACTTACATGATCATATATTCACATTCACATCTTTTTGATTTACTATATAATATTTTTTCTTCTTTTGTTAGTGGATGCATTGGTTCAGTTTGTGAATATATTTCTCCAATTTATGCTACTTCCCTTTTCATACAACGAATAAACTTTTTATGTGAATCTGGGCCTCGATATACAACTGGAGACTTATAATCACCATAAACAGATACAATATAATAGCAAAAACCAGATACTTCGTGTAATTAATATTTCATAGTATATGACTCATCATTCAGCTTTAAATCAATGTTATTTATTTGTTCATTAGTAAGATTATATCTTTCTTTAAGTATCTAAAGTCCATTATCTACATCATCTTCTGTTCAAACAGATTATTTTTGGATTAATTTAAATTTGTAGGTTTCCCTTGGATTTGGTTTAGTTGATATTTTCTTTAGAATTTACTCGAAATCGGCATAAATTGCAAAAGGAAACTTCATAGTATGTTTGAAATTTTAAATTTTCTTTTGCTCTCCTTTCGGAGGTATAGTGATTTTTACTGCTTCATTTTTAGAGCAGTTCTCTGTATGTTTATTTGATTTCTCTTGAGAGGTAAAGAATTGAAGGCACATATCACATACATAAGTTTTACCATGCTTATTATTTTTCTGCATTGAAAGCAGCCTCAATAAATCTTTAATCCAACAATAATGTGAGTTATCACCTTCTTTGAAATAAAGTAAATTTATATGCTTATCTTTTTTAAGTTTTGTAAGCTTAAGTGTATATACTGTGGATTTCTTGCCTATCTATTTGATTTTCTATTTTTGAGATATCATCTATTTAATTGGATATTCAAATTTATCTATTACTTTATCAATATTAGGCCCACATTTTTATATTTGATTACTCTGTCCAAATTTTTCTCAGCTGGAAATAATGCAGATTTTACAACCCAAAGGAAGCATTTTTGATTATTATTTTTACCATTTATGCATGCTTTCTTATTCTTAATACCTTGTGGTAATTCTATATATGATGAGCCATTTAATGGATTATGCTTACTTATAGCTAATTGTATTCCCATTATTCTATCTAATGGCCATCCTGAGCATCTTCTTTGAAATTCAGAGAATTGTGTAATTATTTCCTAATTATCAATTAATAAATCCTTTTATTATCTCCTTCATTCAATACTGTATAATTGGGTGATTGAAATGAAAATCGTTCTACTTGATTATCATCTTACTTACGAAAAAAGGCATATAATTTAATACTGGTTTTCACCCCTCTAAATGTTCTAAGTTTAGTGCATATTATCTCAAATACTTTATTTGTTACTGAAGTCAAAAAATGATTAGGCTGTACTAAATTAAAGGTATGTTCAGTTGATATCCTACTTTTAAAAGCTTTATTAAGTAAGTAATTTTTGTTGGTTCTTCTTTAACAAATAAATTATTATAGAATGGAAATGGTTCTTCCAAGTCCTTTTTATCTTTGGGATATAATTCATTAATATTGACATCAGCTAAAGGTAATTTTGTAAAGTTTCTTTTTCTCAGAGTTCTTTTTCTCCATTCATCTATAAGCCTTTGCATAAAAAATAGTATAAGAGTTCTAATTTGATTGTTTTTCCTTAGTCTGCTTATATATGTTATTTTTAAATTTCTAGCAATATCTCTCAACTTCCTCACTCCCACACTGTTCAATTTAGCTGTTATATAAGCCTCCATTTTTATAGTTGTATTTATAAGAGAAAAAATGTATAAATAAAATGTAAAAACAGATATACAGAATGAATCAAAAAGTGTTTAAATTACTGGGAAACCATATTTAACTCCTTGTTATGACGAGAATTCTTCATATATATACTTGATTCACGATAACTTCCGCCTTTTCCGAAGCCCTGCTAAATATCTACTTTTGGTTACTAATTACGTATCCTTCTGCTACATGTAAACATAAACACTGTCATGTGATTTCTAATTTGAGAACTGTCAAATGTGTTAGTTGCTGTTTACAGCTGTTCTAAGAATGTTGTCATATTTCCTATGAATGTTCATAATTTAGGCCTATAACAATATTTAGGTTGGTTTTATAACTATTTGTTACACAAAATATAGCACGTTACACATAATACACATTCATATTTAGTCACGACGGTGTTTGTTACAACTGTGGTGAAACAACAGTAGTATTTAACCTGTTGTTATTAATATGTGTTGGGTTATTTAGTTAAAAGGACGGCCTTATTTGGAATAATAATTAAAACGAAAGGACAACCAGTCCAACTAAACGACACAGTAAATTCAAGCATGCAACTCGTGTCACATATTTATTGTTTGAAGCATCGACAAACATAAAATATAGTGGTGAACATGCAAACATATAGGCCTACCGTAACGTTTATTCTGCTAATATTTACATGCATTGGTACTTACTGGTTTTCAGGTTTATTTTATTATTTATTTAAATTTATCTAGTTGGGCTTAGTATTTTATAGGGATTGTAGCAGACATTCAAATCACAGAAACGTAAGTTCGTTACACAACTGTGTTTCAAACACAGAGCGCAAAGGTACAGTGATGTGATAAATGAACAGACGTGGCTATAAATAACTAACTTTGTCATAAAATCCATTCACAGTTAAAACGTATAAATACTGCACATCAAATATTTGAAATTACACACAAACAAAGGGCCAGCCAAACGACCACCACGCAGCAACGCCTATGCCATATCACACACTGCGGTTAACAAAACACACGTAACAGTATATTTATTACTGTCGTGGAAAAACATATTTATCACAACATTGTAACTTGCCTACGAAGTTTAAAAAACACCAGTATGAACTTGATGCTTCATTCAGAAACACACAGTGTCATTGACATGTCACCACATCACTGCCAGTCGTAAGGCACTGGGTATAATCACCTGCCATATTGGGATAAACGCGTGTCTAGGGGAAATGTGATCAAATTCTAGATTCTCCCTTCCACACTACATTTGTCAACCTGCTGGATTTGTAAGTGTTGCGCCATCGCATCACATCTAAATAACATATAATAGGTATTTAAAAAATAAAATCTCGTTTCAGTTCTAAATTACAATTTCAATCATCATTATTGATGCTGTAATTAGTATGAAATGTGCTGAAATTAGAAATAACAAAATGTATACATTTACTGCTACACAGGTGGTACAAACTTCCTGAGAGAGAGAAATTAGAGAGAACGAGAGGGAGCGACACACTATGCTTCGCTTATTGAACCTTGGAAGGAAAAAAAAATGTAGTGTCACTGTAGAGCCTGAAAACGGTAATTTGCACTGATATTTTTAACTGCAGCAATGAAATATATTTCTGTCAGTGCTACCTAACAATACAAATATATCAATTGGCAATGTTTAATTTACAAATAGTATAAATAAAATAAAAACAAAGTTAAAAAATATTGTAACTGTGAACAATTTCTTACCGGCCGTTGCCAACACGTCGCTGCTCTCAATGATGTTAATTTGTATTTAATACGAAATGAATATTACATGTTATAGAAGATACTAAGTAGATTATTAATCTATTCAAGAACACAGTACTTTTTGTTAAGCACAGGGTTATATCATTTTTGAATACAAGTGATTAAACACAACAGATTGACATGTTACACCTAGGGTGATTTTTCAAAGGTTCAATTCCAAACAGCTGAAGAAAGCGTGAATGGAATATAATCACTAAAACATTTTTTTTACATGTGACTGAATATTTGTCCTTAATATTTTTAGTAAGAGAAAATAATTTTATAGATTTATTCTCATTACATACTTTACATGTCTTTGTTGGGTAATTATCATGTTGATTTTCATTTAGAATATCTAATGCTGTATTGTGTAATTTAGTATTTTTATGCTTTTTTAGAGATGTATTATAAACATATTTTCCACATTCGGAGCAGTTGCCATCAAAACCTATTTATGCATTTTTTGTGTGTTGTGCCACAAAGGCTGTTCATGTGGAGCTGGCCTCCGATTTGCTGACAACAGATGTCTTCCTTGCTGCCTACATGCAGTTTCTTGCTCACAGAGGCTGATCTTTGACATCTATAGCGACTGCTGGACCAACTTTGTCTGTGTCCATAATCAGATGTACGATTTGCATTAGCTGCTCACATCCTCTACTCACCAAACAGTTGCAGTGAATTCCCTCTCATTGCTGGGTGTCAGGTGGCACTTCAACACTCCAGCTTCTCCTCACTTTGGTAAGCTGTGGGCAGATGGAGTAAAATCATTAAAGTCCATCTTGCAAAGATTCATAGGGGAGCAAATTCTTACCTTCGAAGAGCTCTACACAGCGTTGGTGCAAGTGGAAGCCACCCTGAATTCTCGTCCCTTATGTCCCCTCTGCAATGATCCCAACTTTGATGCCCTTACCCGAGGCTACTTCCTGACTTTAGATCCTCTTGTTACGGTGTCTGAACTGGACATGGGGGAGATTCAACTAAATCATCTGCAACATTGGCAGCTGGTAACCCATCTACAGCAAGACTTTTGGCAACAGTGGCAGGAGCTGAAGGATGCCTCACTCCTGACCAGTTGGTGTTGGTAAAGGATGAAGATCGGCCGCCACCTCTGCAAAGGTGCATTGGCCATATTTTGGAACTTCACCCAAAACGTGTTGGGGTGGCCATAGTAGCTACAGTGCACACTACAAGTGGGAGTTTCAAACACCCTGCCGTGAAACTGTGCCCTCTCCCATTTGATTGTTGAAATGTGTTACTTAAACTTTCGCAGGATGTTTAGTTGTGTATATAATGATCTATTTTGTGTGATGTGTGTGTAAGAAAAGTGTTTTGCTTCAGAATTTTTGACCTTGAGAGACCTGTTTTATTTGACTGGTGACTTCAAATTTGAATGTCCCACACCACTGGCTCAGTAGCACCCTCAGACAACAGTGGTGCCCTCCTGGATACTGTTAGCCAGACTGCATTTTCTGTGCAGGTAGTTGTTCGTGGACCATCATGGTGGTAAGAGGAGCAATTGAGAACTTTTTCAGCAAAACATAAATTTTAATTGTGATTGTTATGCATATTCAGTTGGTTTTACAGTACATACTTACTCCCATGATAAAACAACAACAGTTTTATATTCTATCAAAAGAACCATCTTCAACCAAAGGTACACAGCACTGAATTTGCCATAAAAATGCCAAATTCATGTGTCTGAATCAGTTTCCTTTGTGTGTAAAGACTTCCACCCCTCCCCCTTAAAAAGTGATACTAGCTGTCTCTTACCATGCAATTTCACTGTGAACCTGAGGGTCTTCCAATACATTTCCGTTATTTGCACTGCAGTGAAAAATTTTATTTATATATTAAACCTTCCACTGAGCATTAAATAATAAATTTGTGACCCTCACCAAAACCATTAAACATTATAGCTTCCACTGAAAATTAGTCATGTGTTTATTTAAAATTTTTCAGAGAATAATATTGTCTGATCTTACCTTCATTGAATGAAAACTCACTCCTATTACAGTATACAAGCTCATGCTTAACAGTCAGTGAATTAACACTTAAAGAGGGTGATAGTTACTATCTAGCACTAGAAGCCATCTCTTCAGTAGGGCTGTGTTATTATGGGAAAATTGTTATATATTAAATTTCGAAAAAGTTTTAAAAAAATATTGTATTTACGAACAAAATGAAAAACATTTTTGAAGCAGTAAGTTGTTTCTGTCTTTTAACTTTGCATGTGTTGCTCCATTTTACATGCCATATTCCCAGGTCTATTCATGAAAGTAGAAGGTTACCAGAGTGCCTTCTACTTTGAAACAGTTCAAACTTTCATGAGCTATGGTTTCCGTACCCTAGTATATGCTTATGGGGCAGTGCTACATTCTTGCCGCATGAAGACTGTACCACAGCAATTAGGTGAAATGCTCAAGAGAAGTTGGCCAGCCTGGTGACTATGAGGACGCGGACTGTCTGGTCAAAGGAGCAGCACACCGCGAGCCCCAACTTGTCTGGGCTCCAGTCGAAGCCACACACCGGCTGCTTGGTGAGGCTCACGTTCTGCAGCATTTCGAGGGAGCCGACCACTCCCCCCTCCATGCCGTCCGCCTCCTCCCGGGTCCTCTTGCTGGGGTAGCAGCTGCAATGGCACACAGCCCTCCCATTAACATACTCAGCTCCCAAGATGTACATTGTTAGTGTTATGGTCTGTGGTACCTGGCTCTCGCCCTTTTCTCATTGCGAGAGACACAGCAGAAAGAGGATAAGGCCAACAAACACAGAGGTGGATAGTATTCTGGTACTGGGTGGTTTCATCCCAAGAACCCACGAACCAACACCTTAATTTAACATACAGAGTGGCTAAGCCTAGTACTGATGTACCTGTGATATTTCTTTCCAGGATATTTTGAGTTAATCTTACTGTAGCACAAAGAAACTAATAAATAAAATCAAAATGTTGTGAGTCTCACTCATCACCTATTTGGAGTTTCTTAACCCACAGAGCAGAACAAAAGTGGTACCCCCCCCCCTCCAACAGATGGTTTGCATAACTATAATATCCTGCCACTTATGCCAAAGAAATAAAATGTGCTTCTACTGCTATAATTGTTACTTCTGTGAAATCACTTGCAATGGGTGCCTTTTCTCCACTCTGACATGCCAGGCAAAGAAAAATAAATCCTTATGATGTGATTGTGATTGGGCATCCAACAAACACAAACTGTAATTCTTTCACAGTTTTCACATTCAACCCAGAATTGGCCCTTTCCAGTACAGCAGTCTCCTACTATTTCCACAAGAGTCAGACATCTGAGAACATTGGGTCAAAAAAGCCACAGGTGCCCACCATTTGATGCCTAGGGAACACACGTGGGCTGCCTGCTAAACGGCATCCTGCATCACATCCAGGCTGCAGAGAAGAATGCAGTCCAGCACTCGGCTGCCTTCGGACATCTTTGCAGCTCTCTCTCCACCTCTTCCCACATTCCCCATGCTAGCCCTCTAGTTCAGGAATAAATAGGACCTATATTCCTTAATTTATGGCCGACTCGCACTGTTCCTGTTGTAGACCATCACTCTGTCAGATTGCATGCAAACACTATGCCAGCGGCACACTTTGCTTCTGTTAGACCACTTTACTTCACTTAACTGTATGCTATAGCCTCCCATTACTCTGAGTACACGTCTCTCACCAGTCTTTCCGGTTGTCCTTGCGACCGCATCTTCCGAGACTGACCACCATCCTTGTTGGCAACCTAGGCACGGACCTGTTGGACTCATTCAGGATACTCGCTAGATATGTGTGTATAAATGGCTTGCCAATAAACACACATATATATTTATATTTGGCCTGCGTTTCGTTCCTCAATCTGCTTTTCTTCTGGTACGTAACCGATAAACCAGCTTTAACCCCTACCTTACCTCAACTTTACTTCCAGAAGTGGGTGCTCACCACCACTTTCCCTTCTGTCATTCAGGTTATCACCATGCTGTTGGTTGGGCTATGGCGATATCCTGCCTTGTTGCTCAACACAGGGAGCGGGGTGTAAAGCTGTATTTGCACCTTTCCATCAAGTGCTTAGTCTGCCTGCTATATCCCACTCTACCACCACACTTGCAGGAAGACAATTGCAGTTATAATCTAATGATGTAGAACGTAAACCAAACTAAGGGGATGCGGAGCAGCCGGCGATATTCAGTTCTCTCCATCAACCAAGGAACAGGGCTATGTGCTATGCAGGAAACAGACCAAGTGGGTGGTTTATGTCTTCTAGGAGGCTGCCTAGGCATTTCCCCTCTACAGGAAACCCCTCAATTGACTTAATTGGCTGCACCCTCTTCTACGGAAAACCCTCTTTCTCCACCTCTCATCTATCTCTCCCTAACACAGTGCCACCAGGTTAGGCGCAGAATGCAGCTAGACAAGCCTTGGTCTTCTTGGTTGAGGAACTGGTGGGTGCTGTGCAGAGGCCTGGCAGGGTGTATTCGTGGCTGAAGTGAGAAGCAGTAAGAGAGAGAGATACCGCCACAGCTTCAGGACCAATCAACCTTTGTTCTGCCGGGCTACCAGACAATCTGTACATGCAACTACACTTCGTACCATGGGCTATCTCCCCCCTTCCTCCCACACCATCTAAGAAACTGCTGGGAGAAGAACTTCGTCGTCCTGAGGGGAAAGTGGTACACTGCCTGGCACTAGACTCAAACCACCTTACTTCCAGCTGCTACACTCCAGTTCAGACAAGAAGAAGATGTTCCTTGATTAGGCCAGCCCTCCACGTACCCAGAAGGAAATATCTCTGTGCCTGTTCCACCAAAAGCAACCTCATTGTGAAAGCATATACTTTTGATGAGCCTTCAGGGGGAGAAGACATTGATGCCAATGAACATTAGCCCACCAACCACAGCTGAGGTGTCAACTTCAAGAAATATTTATCACTGGAGAATTTAGCAAAGCCACCAAGCAAACCACTAACCTAACTAAAGTGAAAAAAGTATCCACATACCTACTAAATTCTCAACAGAATGGTTTTGTAAAGTTAAAAAACAGACAGAATACATGCCAGAAAATGTGAAACCCTCAGCGTCAGTTGAGTCAAACGTCAGTCCAAAACCACCTGGAACCCTGCTCAGTTCCAGACACTGCAATACAAGGAAACTGTCATAGTCAAATGCAAAATGTGAAATTAATT
This sequence comes from Dryococelus australis, assembly GCA_029891345.1. NCBI lineage: Eukaryota > Metazoa > Arthropoda > Insecta > Phasmatodea > Phasmatidae > Dryococelus > Dryococelus australis. Next base: position 149,073,553 of record CM056997.1, on the reverse strand, counting down.
AGTCTACCTGCAGAAGGAAAGAAAGGCATATGAGAGTTTCTCATCTTCCCTCCCTTTCATCTCGTCTCACCTTCCTCTCTCTCACCTCCCTCTCTCTCTCTCCTCTTGTCTCACCTTCCTCTCTCTCTCTCCTCTCACCTACCTTCCTCTTTCTCACCTATTGTCTTACCTTCCTCTCTTATCACCTCTCTCTACTTTCTCTTCTCTTATTGCCTCTCCCTCCTCTCTTATCACCTCTCTCATCTCTCATCACCTCTATCCCCTCTTATAACCTCTCCCCTCTTACCACCTCTCTCCCCTCTAACCACCTCTCTCCCCTCTTACCACCTCTCTCCCTCTCTCTTAAAACTTCTCTATCCTCTCTTATAACTCCTCTCTCATCTCTTATCACGTCTCTCTAAAACAATTAGTACTGTCATATCTCAGTAATTACCACATTCACTTAGAACAAATATTAGTGTGTTGAGAGTTCACAGTCTAAGAACAGAATTCAGTAATTTAATCCTCATTTGCCTGCAAATTTGGAAGACAGCACTCCCTAAAGAAATAGACATTTTACATCATACCTATAAAATCACTCAACAACATATGTTCTGCTAAATTTGGCATACAAGTTATGTTATGGTAATCCACACCAAGTACATATAACTTTTGTGACGAGGCACTTACTTTCACAAAGATGGATGTAAAATTATTTTCAGGTTGGTGTGCTGCAACCATTTGGCCAACACAATACAATACAGATTTTTTCCTAATTGCATACATAAAACAAAAAAAAATTCTAATTATCATATCTACTAATATGACAACAAATACAGCAATAGTCTTGTCACTGTTCACAACTGCACAGTATATTCAAATCACACAACTGGTTACAAATACTGTTTGCTGCAACATGGCCACATTTTACAGTCTATCTAATGTACATGTCAACACAAATTAACAGGTATCAGGACTACAAACATTAATTCTCTTGTATAGTTGGTTTGTAATATCTTATCACTTTTTGAATCAAAGCTTTCAAAAATTACCCCATGCATGATGTGTTTGGTTGTTTCCTAAATATATCACATATCACAAGCATTTTATACTTCTATTAACAAAAGTATCTTATGTACCTGAAACTTTGACTTATATTTCATTTTTTTTTTTTTTTTATAATTAATATGAATGAAAACAGAGTGAAGATAGGTGTTTTGGTAATGACTGTTAAGAAGTAGTTCTCATATAAAATATTATTAAATAGTATACACAAATACAGTGCATTATCCCTATGATGTAATTTTCTATACTTGGTTAAGCATTGTTGGCAGGGGGCAGAAGAACAGCCTGAAAGTAGAACTTCAGAGGGACTTTAGAGAAGTTGACAGTAACCAGGAATGGACTGTAGAAGTAAAACAAGTAGTGAATGATGAATACTCACTACTTCCAGAGACAGACGGAGCCTGCACCCCCACACGTCACAAACAGGTCCCTGTTCTGAGGCAGATGGCGCCCCGTCCAAACCGTTGAGTCATGGGCCTGCACGAAACATTCCTCCCAAAGTGCAAGTTTCCTCCTCTAGTATGCAGGTAAGAATGCGCTACTAAAAAATGTTAAAAAAGCTCACAGTTTTCTTATGTTATGATAATATACCGTATTTCAGCGTGTATAGGCCCCACATTTTTACAAAAAGTAGGGTGCAGCTTATTTACGAGATATTGGCATTTTAAAAACACATTTAGAAATTTGTCAACAAACAGTACATTTTATTGTTTTAACTTAGTTTGTAAGGAAGTAAAAAAAAAAGAACACATGAATAGCTTATCACTTGTGCCAACCAAGCTGGCTCAGCTGGCTCGCTCCCTTTCTCTTTCATCTTTCTTCATCTTGCTTGGTGGCCCTCTTTTATCATCCTCATCAGCTACCCAGCTTGCTTGATCTCTTTATTTCTCCCTCTTGCTCTGTCTCCCTCCCTTCCACTCTCCTATCCTCCAACACCCTCTTCCACAACCGGTTTCTTTTATCACTCCCTTCCACTAACCCCTCCCCCCTGGTGTATCTTTCCCCTCTTTAACTTGCAGTTACTCCATACAGCTGCTTGACAGTGGTTGGAGGAGAAATGTGGAGGGGAAGCGCTATACAGGCTGAGTGGTCTACCAATATTTTTAGAATGCCCCCTTCACCCTCTTTCTTGTCTCTTATGCTCTCTCTCTGGCCGGATGAGACAGCCAGCAGCAGCTGTGATCTGTGAGTGTGTGCTTGACATAGATTGCTGTTGAGGTCTGCCCGTTGGCCTCCACACTAGCACGATGAGTCCCAGCAATATTTACTGGAATACAACAATTCAGTACAGCCTACACTTGAAATATTAATTATTCCTATTTTTTCATCAAAAACTTCTGGTGCAGCCTATACACGCACATGGCCTATACATACCAAAATACGGTAGTTCCAGTCCATAAAAAAGTAATAAGTTTTTTATTTGTTACTGCTTACTGGACCAGTCTAAAATTTTACACTAACCATCTTTAAGATTAAGCATGCACAGAATATTTGGAACACAAAACTCCCTGATAAACATTTGGTGCTTTTAATTTAAGCTTCTTTAATATATGCTGTTTATGTTTCATTAAGCACTTTTAAAATCAACCTTTGAAAAATCATACCTACATACACATGCACATGACTGACAGAAACATGGTAAAATTGGCAGCAATTTAAGAAAAGTAGTTACATATCTTAACATTTTACAACAATTATATTACAATATTAATAGCCCTTGAAATTCCATTTCCTTTTGGTTTGCGGTCATAAGAGTGCAAATTGTGTTATCATAAGGTTCTAATAATGACATAACCTGATTGACACATTTGTTACCTTACTAATGTAGACTGTTTTATTTATTTTTTTCTTTCCCCTGTATTTGTAATGTTTTCCTTGGCAAACAATTATTTCCACCATAGTTAAAAACTCCACAAATAAAACAACATTGAAGCGAGACGCTCTGTGCAGCTTGTATGCTCACTCGACTTTGTCCCAGCTGAACTACGTTTATTCTTTGGACAAGTCATTTAAACGTACTGGAAGAGGCTGGATACGTGCTTACAGGGTACTCCTCACAATAAGATGATATTAAAGCCACTGCCATCCAGCTTGTACTGTCTACCCTACTCCAAGCAGACGTCACACCAAACCCCTCGAAGTGAGATTGTACTGTCTATCGAGCCCCCAAACCCACCGCCCTAGGCCACAGATAACTCCACGAAGCACAGGGAGAACGCACCACCTTTACTAAGGGATAATAGTGCTGCATCAGCACTTGTCAACCCTGGACTTCAGCGGCAGAGCTTATCACCCCCGTACCCTTTGCCGCCGCCTGTCCAGAGTCCAGCAAGTATAAATAGTCCTACAAGACTGCAGAAGTGGAGTCTATGTTTCCTCCACCACTCTGGACAGGGCCGGAGAAAGACACCAGCAGTTCGCGCTCTCTGGTATGCCCACAAATTCCACAGCTCTCTTCAAGGCTGGAATAAGCTACCAGTGAAGACAACCTCTCCAGAAGACTCCTTCTGCACCAGTGGCAGACCCTCCAAGAGCTTCTGGAAGACTGGACCAACAGCTCCTAAAGATGTCTAACAGCTCCTTCCTTACCACCCCATTGGTAACAGTTGCGACTGTCCTCTTCACATAAGTGTCCCGTCTTGCAGCTTGAGCTAATCCACTACTCTGTCCACCGCTCTCTACAGAGCCGAACGAAAGGAGCAAAGGGTTTTTACTCTCATCAGTACGAGTGCGATCCTTAGAAGTACACAGTAGGGAACAGACTCGCCTGCTTCACTTTCACAAGGCAGTGTTTTGCACCTTTTTTCTAAGTAAGTTAAGAAGGGCTGCTTACTCCTCCAAAGCTAGCTTGAACTGCAAACCTATCCCTACACCAGCGCTTAGCACTCCACCTGCAGAGCCTCACCTCTCAGCTGTACCACAGCCACTTTTCCCTCCAATTGTTAAAACCGCTGACACAACACACCCCCTAGTGGAGGCTATCAGAAGAGAAGAACCTCCGCTAGGGCTCACCAACCACTAGTTCATTAGCCAGCTATTCAGCAGTCACCAGTCTATCCAGGCAATAGCCACATCAACAGCACTTCACACCCTGGTGAAGCCGATGGCAGTCAGCTGCCCACAAATCAACTGGAGCAGTAACCTCAGAGTCATCAAGTTATCTAGTCAGCCCTGATAGGGGCTTCCCACCTCAAGAAGGTGACTTAGGTGACAAAAAAGAGAAAAAAAAAGTGGCCAAAAATTACCAGAATTAAAATTAATCGAAAAATGACAAAATCAAATGGCACATACTTAAATTTTTATTCTCGACTTATTTGTCAAGCAGTTGGTTATTACAACATGTATTGTTTTTTGAAATGGACAACCTCAACACGTTAACAGCTCAAAAGTGGTGACACTGATACTAAGCATAAGATTGAATTCAAAACTATCCACTACCCCAGCCTAAATGCCAAGCTCTTTGGCTGCATGCCAGTTGTTTGCTTACCCAGTGAATTACACTGCCATAAAATTCTCAGAGCAGACACGGGCTTAACAAGGATTATTGTATGTATACCCATGCACATTACAACCATGACATACCATACAACAAATACTAGAAAAAAAAAACATTTTAAATAATGATAATAAGAATCAAACTAAGTGGACATTTCAAGATCTTAAATTTTGTCACTTGTTCCTAAAATTTTGCAAGTAAACTTTATTTGCTATTTGCTACAAATTATAATCAAGAATCTTAATTTAACCACACAAGAGATCTATGTCAGTAGATTAAATAAATAAAAGATTCTGACATGATGCAGTAAACAGACTACACGCAAAACAAATTCCAACAAATGTTTGCAGTAAAACTTGCAGCAGTCTTCCTGTCCAGCTTGTATGTGCAGTCCAGGTGTAGGTGACAACACGGCTCAGAAAGTCAATGGGTAGAATTAGCAGTCAAAACCAAAAATATTAAGGGGATATGTTCAGTAATTAAAATCATGATCATTTGTCACTTAAAATACTATCAAATTACATATATCAGATGCAATTAAAACTTGTTTGTAACACTTGCATTACCTGTCATGAAGGGAAAGAACTAGTGATTTGGTTTTTTGACAAAAACTCTTGTCATATGCTAGACTTTCGCTTTTCAACAAGCTTCTTGATGCAAAAATCGCAATCTTATTCGCTGAACAAGTGTCTATCAATGACTTCCGAGTTGGAAGCTACAAAAATGCAAATCATATTGTCAATACAAACACTGCTTCAGTTATCAAACTAAACATGAGAAAACCGTATTTTGGCGTGTATAGGCCACACCAGAAGTTTCTGATGAAAAATTTACGAATAATTAATATTCCATGTATAGGCCACACTAAATTTTTGTAATCCTGTAAATATTGTTAAGTTACTATTCCATTAAAACATAATAAATTTTGACTAAATTTTCCCCTACAAAACATTTGTGACAGAAAATATGTATTATGAGGTCTCCCTGCAGTACAATCCCCAGATACTTATATTCTGCTGCTTCTTCTATCTCTTGTCCCTCCCATCTGTACATGTCCCTGCTTATCAACTTCTTCCTTGTGAACCTCAATACCTTAGTTATTCTTACATTTATCTTTATTTTATTTTTACTGTAACTACGAAAGTCAAGTTTCAGAAACCCAGCTTTCAGCTGATGACATGAACTTACTGAAAATCACAGTCAGTTGCATTACTCTCCTACTTTCTTAGATGCAACTTTTTATTTTCTGAATCATTTCAATCATAGTTGTGACTGGGAACTATGTAAATACTGGAGTGGGGAACATGCACTCACTGCTCCAACATCGTCAAAAGGCACCAGTTTGCAGTGATTCTCGTTTCGGGATGCATAATGCATGGTTGCTGTACAAAGGCCTTGAGATTTCAGCTCGCTTCCATTCTGCAACTGATTGCTCAATTTCGCTACCACTGTTTACAAATATATATAGCACAACTACTATTTCACAGATGGTAATGTGACTTGAGAAAGCAAAACCACGGCAAAATGTTACAAAAAATGGTCTCTTATCACATGTAAGGCATCTATGGCCGAGCTCAAAACATGTTTATATTTCATACATGCGGGATGAATGTTATTTTGTTTATTAACACGAGTGAAAAAATAATTGCACAATGTTTTTTTTTTCTTTCTTCTCCCACTTACATTACCTTTTTCTTCCTCCCCAACTTCCTTCGAAACGAAAATAAAACATTAAATGTAGTATGTTGATAAATTTTTTAACATGTTTTGGGGGTAAACATTTTGTTTTGCCAATATCTCATGTATAAACCATGCCCCACTTTTTGTAGTCATTTTTTTTTGTAAAAATTTACGACCTATAAATGCTGAAACATTGTAAATTACATTTTTAAAAAATTAACTTTGGTATTCCAAAATTCACATCTACCTCTGATAAACAACCAGCATAGCAAAAAATAACACTTCCTAACTGCGTCACTGTAAAAGTTTACGTAAAACCAACTGGAACACTGCATTAAAAATAATTAACTATGAAACATAAAAATTGGAAACATTATGTCTATATGAAACACAAAAGGTAGCCATTTTAAATTACTGGACTCCTGGAGTGACCAAAGACTCGTGTTGTGACTCATTTGGTGTCCAATGCAACCAACCCTGCCCACTTAGCCACCAAATAAATACGCATTACATACTCACTTACTGGTTGACATAAAATGTAATCTTGAGAAACAAATAGTCCTCATTATATTTTTCTACATCTTACACTCTGATGCCAATTAATTGTGGTTTCATTGTTTTCCGTTCCTACTACCATCTTGAGATAGAAAAATTTCAGAAACTCGCTCAGTTTCGTTAATTTGCAGCAGTGTTTGTAAACAATGCAGAAATTATAATTTTTAAGATTGGTACAATGTGACTTGGCACTTATTGTGGCTTTTCTTACCTCCATGTTACCTCAGTTGTTGAGAAGACTAAGAATGCACATTTGTGATTCCACATTTTAAAAAATAATAAGGGAAAAAATATTTCTCTAATTGAGGGAAAATAGTGACTTTAGGTGACCAAATTTTTAAAAAGTGATTTTAAGTGACAGCCCTTAAAAAAGGTGACTTTAGGTGACCTGCTATCAGCCATTTCCAGTTAATAAGGGCCAGCCCGTTCACCGGGCTATGACAGTGACTCCTGATTTTATGCCTGTCAGACAGGTCACCAAACCTTTCCTCTACACAGGCCGAGCACCAATGAAGCACTAGGTCAAACTCCAATGTTTCTCGTGATACAGGGATCTGAACCAAAACTGTATAAGTGACTACGGCGTCCACCTCCTTTTTCAAAAGTCAAGTAACCAGAATTTACGTAGCACTTAACCTCAGACGTCGAGTCATTGTTTGGCGTGACTAGTCCACATAAATAATATTTTCCTCTCCCTTGGGCACGTGTCAATATGTAATGAATAGAACATCAGGCAAAGATACATTCTCACTTCCCAGAAAGGCTGATATTCTATGTAATATGCAGATCTTGAAAGTGTGCCTATATGCCGATAAAGTCAGTTATATTAATCAAAAATCTGAAAGAAATTTGGGTAGTGGAATACCTGGTTACACTCGTGATATTTACAGTACAGTAGAACCTCTAGTGACCCCATTTAAAGCAACCGTCTTTCATTAATCAATTGTTTTTGAGGAACCGTAAAACATTCGATTTAAAAAAAATCTCAAATTTACAATAAATCTACAGAAAAAGCAATTTGTTGCACTGTTTCTGGTTGCTACATATTGTGTTTCTCTTGGCGAGTGCTGTACTGGCCCAGCCAGCTCCAACTAAAAACGGATACCACTCCTCCCAGGGCAGCTAGCCAATACCTATTAACTCTGCTCACCCTCCACGGCTTAGGCAGCCGAATGTTTCTGCGCAAGATGCAACTACCCTCAGGGTTTTTCCTGCCATTGTGCTCTCACTCGTGTTATCACTTTTCTTGTGTTATTAGAATTGGATTTCTCTTAGGCTTTAATTACTGTTTGTTGACTTAATATGCTTAGCTTTCCCAGACATGCCATCAGCCACATGGAATCCTACAAGTTGACTCACAAATACAACTTTGGAATTTTGAAGTCATAGCAACTATTCCTCCCACTATGACATCCACCTCTTTGCCACCTCCACCTTCGCTTGACGAAAGCCAAATACCTCCTCGCTTCCTTACTTCCAGCTTTCTTCTCCCCTCTATTGACCACCCTTTTACTGGGTTCATTCATTGGGGTTCATCAGACACAACAGATAGATACGACCTTCAGTGCATATTTACCATCAGTTGAAACCACAGTTTCGGTACCTTGGGTTTCAGAAAGTAATGTTTGTGGGCAGATATAAACAACAAAGATTTGATTTTATTTGTAGATATAGTGCAAAAAAGTACGCATTATCCAATGTTACAGTTTTTGTGATTGTTTGGCAACAAGAGAAGCTGCAGATATGCTATTCTGGTACAATGGACAGATGTTTGTTTATCAACATAAACCAATATTTCGCTGCAATATCCTTAGATTTTTCAACAAGAGACCATCAAACAGTGAATTTCCGCTTGGAAAAAAGTAGGGTTAATGTTAGCGTTTTTATAACTAACTGGCAACAAATGAGGTCCCAGATACCCTTCTGTAGTATTGTTTTATTCAGAAGACACCTGCTTATTAATATAAATTGATATTCCTTTGAAATATCCTCAAATTATTTTACAAAAGGCCTCCAAAAATTAAATTTTAACTGTGTTCAGTGTTACAGTTTTTATAATGGACTGGCTATAAACGAGGTCACAGATACACTTTTAAAGTATCATTTTAATCTAAAGATGTCTTTTTATTTATATCAAATATTGTTTTATTGAAATATCCTCTAGTGTTTTCGCAAGAGGCTATAAAACATTGAACCTCTACTAGCAAAAAAATACACAGCAACCAACATTACAGTTTTCTTAATTGTTTGGTGCCAAGGGAGGTCGCAGATACCCTCCAGTGGTATTCTGAAGACATATGAATATTGAATTAAATTTATATTCCAAGCAAAAATCATGCTGATTTTATGCCAGAGATGATTTAATATGCACTTACAATGCTCAGTAAATCCTTGTGCCACTCTATGGTGATGCATGACCCTTTTTTTAACAATGGTGATTAGATGACTTCAGCTCCATCCTACACTTAGCTTTGCTTGCCAGTTCGAAGTTATCATTACCTTTTTTCCTGACTTGAGATGAGATTGTGTTATCTACCGTGTAGGTTGTTATACACCGGCCCACTGTAATTATGCATATAGGCAACGAGTTGTTCTACCCGCCACTAGATAGTATTACTAGTAGGATTTTCATTTGTCTTTGCTTTCCATCCTCCAGCTGACGTCACGTTTTCAGTAATACATTCATCATCCCCGGCTCAGCGATCACCCCTTGCCATCATGACGCCGGCCACCAAAAAGTATAGGGCAACGGCCCGACGGAGTATAAGAGGAGGAACAGTTTTCGACTCATGACTAGTCTTCAGTTCTCCCCCACGGAGTTCTGACCAGCCTGCTACACCACATCGGTCTTCAGTAATCCAGCACTTATTGTTTGGACACTGACCAGCCTACATCCTTAGCTCTTCTACGCTGCAGTCTTTTAGCACTCGCTGCTCTGAACTGTTGGCTAGTTAAGCCCCTCATGCTACGAGTAGTCTGGCCAATCGACCTCTATATTAGTCAGGTGTCTCTCTTCGCGACAAACCCTTCTAACCTGACTCCCTATTCTGCACAGACATGTCATATCAAGGAAATCATATCCTTACAGTCCTTCTTAGGACTATTCCCGTACTATCCCAGCTTAGTTATCCTAGCGCAGTGTCTGTATCTGAACGTTATATTGAGACACACAGGGCACAATAGGAAAGGGAAACTGCATAGTTTGTTTACCGCTTACTCCAGACAAGTTTCCTACTGGTCGCCTCTACCGGATTTTCAGTGCTTTAACTTCCCGGCAATAGCTCGTGCCGACATAGAAGTTAGGGTATGTCATCACATGTATTTCCCATTGAACGGAAATAAACGTGTGCCAGCTCAATCCCTAAGTACCGCATTCCTGTAGACTTAGCACCTTGCTCCCAATTGACTCCTCATAGGAAGGGAATACAGGTGATCCTGGGAAAGTTACTCATACGAGCCAAACACTCAATTTTACCCACAAGCACCTAGAGCGGCAATCCTTTCTATCTACAGGTTGTCCACTCAGTCTACAGCCCCCATGTGGTTCTACACGTAAATCACTATACAAGGAGCCTACCTTCCATCTCTCGGATGGGGAGAGTGTTATGTATGATGATGAACTATGAAGGAGAGAGTGAAGCTGACTTTACTTGCCTCTGGTCACCTGCACGAGCTATCCCCTGCACATGTCGCCTCCATAGCTAAGCTCAACCCTAGGGAGCAGGTCCAGGCATTAAAGTACCTGCAGGATCCTGTGATGCCTGAGACGCAGAGGGACATATTCACCGACCCTGTATGCACCAGCCCAGAAGAATACCAGTAGTGGGTAGAAGGCCACCTCAGCCAGCCTGATCATCCGCCCACACCGGCCATTCCGTACATGGTCCAAGCTTTTCATCTTCCCACTCCTCAGCCAGTCCCTCACCCAGGCCTGCAACACCTTCACCAGCTTCCTCGAAACCCATTGTTGAACACAAACCCACCACACTCTGTCGTCCAGGTATTCCTATCAAGGCAGTGACCCCAAAATGCAGGATCGTATTAGCCGAACCAGACTTTGTGCCCCGCCAAAAAGCAACCAGGCCAGTCCTGTAAAACAGACAAGCACCAGTACCTCGTCAGGACTAGACCCCCAGGATATAGGAACACCTGGTCTAACACCTAGACAAAAAGGACCATGCCTCCACGATGTGTAAGTACTTCACACCTGGGTACATCATGAGTTAATGGAAAACATTTATGGAAACAAGGGGAAGCTAAGTACAAGCGTCTCTGGTATAACTTTTTTTCAAAAGACTTCTGACTATTAAAATAAATCTGTATTTAAAAAAAAAAAAAAAAAAACTTTCACACTAGAAATGATTAAACACAGAATCAGTGCAAAAAAAATGCACATTTTGATGTATAAGTGTCAGAGTTGGTCAAAATCAGTCCAAAATTCTCAAAAATATCTATGGCCACCAACCTGTGAGACTTCAGATTTTCCAGTAAAGAATCAGCATCATTCTTTTTCATTTAATATTATTATATTTCTTAACTGATATTTTTCAATTAATAAATAAAACTCGAGTAAAATTCACTACCCTTCCTTTATTCCCAGTAGTCAAAGTAGAAAGCTGATTATTCTGTTTATCCAGTGTTTTCCTATATGCAAATTTTACGAGTGTTTATCTGTGTTGTGAAAACGTAAATGTCACTAATCATTCTGAATATGTCACATCAACAAAACTAACCAGTAATTACTTACTCTACCCAACACTCAACATATTATTACTGTACCTAACAAAGTGACAATGGCAACCCAATGTAAATACAACACAACAAAGCTGCAAACGCTTATTGAACAGTATCATACAGATTTTTTTCTTGGTAACAAAATTCGAAAAGCATGGAATCTAATCAGAGGGAGAAACACTTTCTGCGCAATACTGTTTTGGAGAGTGACGACACCCTTTCTAATACTGAGGAACTACCTCCCCTTACAGATGTAACTAGCATATATGGCATGCCCAGATACCATAATGTGAGTCTAGCACATTCAACATCAGGATGGGCACAATATTGTCAGAATACAACCATACCTACCCCTAGTACACCTGCACAGGCTAATCCAACTACCCCAGACCACTAGCACACCTTTCAGACCTAATAATGGCCGAACTAGTGGAAATAATGACACACCTAGGGGAGAGAATGAAAAAGCAGGGTGAAAGATTGGAATCTCGAATGGAACAGCAAGGTGAGAGAGTGGAGTTGCAAATAAAACAACAGGGCGAGAAAACTGAACAACTAGGTGAAAGGTTGGAGTCTCAATTGAAACAACAGGGTGATAACCTTGCTCAGCAAATAGGAGAGCTGAAAATCAATTTAACCCAACATAAGGAACGAGTTCAGGGTTGGCACTCGCAAGCTTGGTTGGTACCACGCCACTCGCAAGCTGTTTCTACTGTTTGATGGACTGTTTGAAGGAACAGAAAATGTTAAAGAGAATTGTTATGGTTTAGCTAAATTGGACGATAAACCTATTGGCTGTTTCAACATCAATCAGTTCAAGCCCTACAAAACACTTGAAGTAGTGGTATAAAGTTTTATTTGTCTGGTTTATTTGTTTTCTGACGTGTGAATAAAGTCTCTGGTTCCTATGTAAAAGTGATTATTTTAAGGAGATTTTGACGGAGCTATAGTGGGAAGAGCAGAATATTATCTAAAGCCCTAGTTCATTGTATGGAGTATTTGTGTGACAACGTATAATTTATGTGTTTATTTTGTCATCTGGAGCACAGTGAGTGTCTGTGTAGATTAGTGTGCGAGAGTTTTACATTGCCCCCACTCTTTGTTGATATGTCACATGTGCTACACTATGTATAATACAGCCTGTCTTCGTTTTGAACTGTTTTATCTACATGAGACAATTTGGTTACAACTGACCTACTACTATCAGGGAATGTCAAGGTCAAATGCCAGATTATTTGAGTTGAAGGTCAAACATCGCAGTCCACGTAATTTTAAAGGCCAAAAAAAAATTTTGCATTGAGTTCATGAGCAGTTGAAATGTAAGCTGAATTACAGATGTGTCAGTTAATAGTGTTAAAAGTGTTATGCCACAGTTGAAATTAATTTGTAGTTTTAAAGAAAAACACATAGTGTACATGCACAACCTATTGAATCCACAATATACTGGTAACATAAGTTTTTCACATACCTTGTATTTTGATTCATCATAGTAAGGGTAATCCACATTTGCATTATATAGGCCAGGGTATATTTTATTTATTTATTCCACAAAATATGGGCATTGATTTTTATTGATGTTAAATTTCTTCTCTCAAGTAGCGTGATGCACTATTATGATTTTTGCACTATTAATGTATTATATTTCACTTATGAGATTTGTACTATATTTTAATTTGCACTTTTGAATTTTCACTACGTATTATTTCACTGTGTATATGTTATATGTTTCAAGTAAATTTGTAACTTGGTGTCAATTGACGCGAGACGTTTTTTATACTTATTTTAATTGTTGCGCATCTCTCTCTATAGTTAAGTGGTTAGAGCACTGACTGCCCTCCTAAGTTCGGTAACTGATCCTTCTGCGGTGCGTTCTCGATTGGTTTGGCCCGGTGGGTCGTGGTAGGTTCACAAGGGGCCGCTTAGGGGAGGGATTGCTCCTGAGTGGAGGGGAATCAAACCCCAGGGTAAGTTGAACCACATTAGCCTCCCGTCCGGGGAGTACAATCTTTCTCACTGAAAGGGTTGTCAAAATAAAGGATGCCAGCAGTCCCGAGGTATGTGTCATGTTTACTGATTAAGCAACGGCAGTGGTGGGAGTGGAATATCCTCTCGGTTGGGTTGACTCTATCCGTTGTGGCCATGTAGGATGAATGCTGGGGATGTAATTTAAGGGGGTGGAAGTTACACTGGATTTAGGGGTAACTTTAGGCGGTGGTCTGACACGTATCTTCCCGGAAGCGAGACTGATCACACACATGCTCGGTGAGTTCTTACTCTTATCTTCCTTAGGATGTGTTACGATTGCGGCAGACAGAGGTGTACCCGGCTGGAGGTAGCTTATGTGATCTAGGTCTTCCCATAGCCAACAAATACATAGTATGTCTAGTTCAGAGGTGTGATCAATCCTTCAATTTAAAAAAAAAGAAAATAACACAGTGATTGGGGAAATATTACTAATAGAAAAGTAGTCAAAGATTTATAAGTTTGAAGTAATATTTATTAGGCACGTGCAAGATTCGAACTTTTGAGATCAAATCGAGAAAAAATTACGAACTCGCTCTTGAATCAAACTTTTTTTAACTCTCGAAAAATTTCAAGAATGTAAGTTTTTCTTAACCTATACCGCACCCTTTTAATATGTTTCCCGTGTGAAAAGTTTTCCTGCCTAAGAAACATGAGTATTATCACAATAAAGAAAATTTCACTCATTTGAAACATTTTCTTAATGCTTGCAGCAGTAAACTACCATATTTTCCGCATTGTAAGCCAGCCTTGGCTGGGTCTGACCTCTGGTGTCGGCAACATGTAGGGTGGAAGGGGTAATCCACCACAGTGAACATACTGCTGAATCGATAATGTTTCGGCATGCTCTCAGCTGATTGAGTGCACTTGGGACATTCAAATTTGACTTGCATTCTGTGAATTACAATAAATTATATACTGTGGTATTTTGACATGTTATACTCTTTTTTTAAACACGTTTAGGTGAAATGTTTTTAATGTATGTATTATTTTCAGTAATACTAATACAGTAATACTTTTTCTGAAATTCCCATTTTTATTGTGTTCATTAGCTAGATTTTATTTACACACAATGTAAAGTTCTCATTATACTCAAAACTACGTCTAAAAATCAGAAGTTATATTTTATTGTTATGCATGTCAGCAGTGCTGGCAACAGTTTCAATTAAACGAAAAAGCATGCTTGCTGACATGTGAAAGAGCTTGTGTTTCTGCATGGAAGATTGTCCCAGTCACTGACCTTTTACCACAGTATTATTGCTGAATTTTTTAATCAATCTTTCTGGATATAAAATATGGTACAATTTATTGTGAATGTGTTAAAAACTGAAAATGCACACCATTATGTGCCAAGGAATTTTAAATTATGTTTTTGTAGTATATTACTTAGTACTTATTGTAACTGCTATAAACACACTGATAAGACAGACACTTTTATCATGGTGACTGACTTGTTTTTCACTACCTGTATGTATCAAAACGTGTGTTTAGGAATTTTTAAAACCTAAAACTTTATTATTGTTGGACTTCAGTATTGATAATTCTGTTTGGTGACTATGAAAATTGCACAGATTGTTGTAATATTATTAATTATTTGGGATTTATGTGTACGTTATGTGTATAAGAAATGAAATGTATTTCCTAGAAAACACAATAATATTGTGTCATGGCAAAATGTAGTTATAAAATTCTTGATGTCATCTCAAATCTCAAATTTTTTTTTGACATATAGTCTCGATCTCGTCTTGAATCAAAAAAGTGTTTCTCGCACATGCCTAATATTTATTATTACTTTTGAAGGGAGTGGGGAATCCCAGTTGGATTTTACACATTAAAATAAAACTCTAAATTAGTTATGAGATTACTCAGGCAATGGTAAGCCTGGAAAAGAACAAAACAAAATACTCTGGTCTGAGAATTATTACAATCTACGCAACTTACAGCGTAACGTCCTGAGGGATGGGTGTCCAGAAGGGAATGTCGGGGCGATCTGCTACCGTGGAGTCAAAGGAGTGACTGGGGTAAAGGGGTGCAGGGATTTGAATGTCGAGGTTACCTCTGGAGTGATGTGCCGGCTCTTGCAGTCGGCTGTTGCAGGAGGAGCCTTCACAAGCTGCTGGAGAGGTTGAGCGTTCGTAAGCTGCTGGAGAGGTTGAGGCTTCACAAGCTGCTGGAGAGGTTGAGCCTTTTGCAAGCTGCAGGAGAGGAGGGGGTCTTGGTCAGACCAGGGAGAGAGCTCGCGGACCTATGTGGCCGGCGAGCCCAGCAACCTCTAACCAGAGGCGTATCTATGCCTCCTTATATAGTCGAAAATCCCAGCGTCAGGGCTTATCTGTGGAGATGCGGGGGATGATAGCCTTTCTCCGCAGGGGTTGGCTATCATAGGGCTGAGGTGGCGCCGCACATTCATTATCACCCTAAGCTGAGGCTGCTGACAAGTTCACAACCTACGCTTGAGACTTGACGGGTGTGACATCACGGACCAGCAGGGGTGCTGGGATCCTGGAGTATCGGTTGAAACTTCCTTCTCCATTATCTTTGGGCAGTGGCTCGTCGGGTAAAGCCATCTTGGTAGGGGGGGCGGAGGAACTGCATGTCGGAATATGGGCGGGCTGTACAATTAATTATTAAACGCGTTAATTATTTTTGTGTCCAAAGTTGTCCAACGCATGGAGTCAATTAAGTCGGCATGTGAATAGTAGTCTGCCACTGTTGTGACTTGTCCCGCACTCTTGCTAGCTTGTTTGTGGGGCAAAGTCGCCCGTAGGGTGCGCAGCAATGCGGCATGCGTCAAAATTGACTTCTCATCAACAGTGCAAACCACTCAGCCGCACGCCCCAACAGAGTTTGATTGGCAGTACAGTCTGCCTGACGTCAATAACTTGTACTGTTTATCCACAGTAAAAGATGCGTGCTTCATGCCCAAAGAATTTTACTGTTCACCGACTGAGACACCAAGACTATACTTCACGGTCACTTAATACTATGCGCACCGAGGAATGGCACCACTAGTATGAATTACAGATACATGCAGCAGCTGGATCCTCAGCCGGCCGGTGACGTCACATGCCCAGAGGATCTACACTGCCATCACCCTCCACTTGATCAAGGGCAAGCCAGAAAGAGTATAAATACCGGGCACTTCCCTTGGAACACCAGTTTGTCCTGTTCCTTCACAGCACTCCAGATGCCGAAGGAACCATCTGCTCTGCCTGATCTTCACCGTGTTCTTTGGTGCCGAAGCCCAGGTCTTGAGATCCCTCTCCGCTTCAAAGATCACCGCCAGATTAAGTCGTCGAACACTTAGACACTTTCTGGTCTCTTCAAGGCATATAGTGTAGCGTTAGTTAAAATCAAGCTATTTTCATAGCCACTTTGCCTACCTAACCCCATTAGCTTAGAAACAGGTTGCCTTCACCTGTCTAACGTAGCCAGCTTCTGTTAAGCTCTTACTTATAGGAGGTAGTACAAACCACCTTGTTTATTTCTGTAACGAAATAAACATTATTTTACCCCACTTAGGATACTCTTCCCATAGTAGTAGAACACTACCCCGTACACAACAGGTCCATCGAGGGACAGCAGGTGACTGGGAATTTTATTCTAACCAAGTCGCTAAACTCACACATAGTTACATATACCTACAGTGGACGGCAACCCTTTTTATGCACCCAGGTGTATAGAACGGTAGAGCCCCGAAACTAGGTACTCATACCCTCTTGGGGTTGGCTGTCAGTTTGGAGTGCGCTCTTTCTACTATGCTTCTGGTGCCGGAAGGAGTATTTCCTTGGGTTCGAGGGGACTGATCCTTCAGGGGAACTCACCCAAGTGTTGGGTCATTGGGTTAAAAGAGCCACTACTATCTCTAAATACCAACAGGAGCTCAGCCCCACCCCAACTGACTTAGCAAAACTCAGTACCCGGGAGGAAGCTCAAGCCATCCGCCATCTAGAGAGACCAGCCTCACCAGCACACGTTCCAGATCTCTTCACACCACCCATCAACCTCGGAGATACTCACCCCATGGTACTAGCTTATTTGCAGCAGCGAAGAAACCTTATTTGGCATAGCCAACCCATGGTTCTGGAGGTTCCTGCTCTCCGAGACAACCAGCGCCAACGATCGCCTGCCCACTTGCACAACGGGTTCCGGAACCTGCCCCAATGCATCACATTTCGAACCATAGCAGGTCCAGCAACCTCAGGCAATTCATCACCCAGGTATTCCCGTGAGAGTGGTTCGTCCTAAGCGGAAGATTGTGCTAGCTGTCCTAGACTTCGTACCCAGCCGGAAAGCCACATGACCAGTCCTCTACACTGGCCGAGCTCCTATTCTGTGCTGCAAATAAGAGCCAAACTCATCCCCGGGAGTGTCTGCTCTCACACCCACCAAAACACTTGGGGCCGTGACGTGCCTCCTTTGCTCATAGGATGCAACATCAAATTAAAGTGTATATTGAAGTATAATATGTTGTCATGTTGTAAAGTCTCATGAGTTTTCTTCTGGAAATGTAGGTCGCCATAGTGGTCTTCATAATTTTCCTTTGTTGAATTAGCTGGTGTTGATAGCTATCGATGAGAACTGAAGACGATGGATTCCAGAACTCATGACATGACAACTTAGAAGAGGTAGTAGAATACCACCATCTATTTTTTTTAATCTTGTTTTTTTATTATTGTTGTAATTTTAATAAATTTTAGTAAGATGTTAATAATAGTAAACATTATTTTATTTGCTGCTATGAAGTGAGAAAGTGATTTTAACAATGCACCAAGATTCTGACATTTATTTTCATGATGCATAAGTTATAAAATGTTTAGTTTTCTGCTAGGCAAAACAACATTTTTCTAGCATACAAAGGTGACAAGACATATGTGTTCGCTGCTAGGTCAACAGACATTTTCTAGCAAACGAACAGTATATTTTACGCCTGAATTAAAAACACTTATAAACTTAGTGATGCTTGAAATATACACTTGATTTTGTTTATAAGTTCAATGGAAATAGCACTATCCCATTTACGTGTGGCTAATAGATGCATTGCAGTGATTTCTAGCCTCAAATACACAATACTAACTTGAAGAGACAAAACTTTCTTGTAGTATTTGCAGTAATTTTTTCATGTAGATTCTTGCTCCATGCGTGTAAATTTTGAAGGAATGGTAATAGTGCGATGATAACTCCATTGTACTGTGAGTTAAAGCATTTTGCAAAGCAAGTAAGTCTGCCCACCGACCATCATTGGAGATTTCCCGCCCGAAACTGCAACTGGCATTAGAGAGGTGCTCTATAGAGCACGACTAGTATACAGTACAAGACGGAGCAGCTAACCAGCACACAGAAAGCAACCATTTGAACTGCAAAAACACACAATGCGCTTATTGGTTTAATGAAGGATTTCTGTAATTTAAATGTTATTTCATGAGTGTTTTTATATCATGTGAACTGGTAATTTTCTTCCTGTTCAGCTTGAGGTATCATGTGACAATGGTTTCAAGTTTTGTTTATTTTTGGATATTTCAGGACTGAAGATTTCATAAGTAAAAGTTGGTAAAACTGTAATTTTTTCTTTCTTTTCTCAGTGTTTGTTTACTTTTCAGGCACTAGAAGTGCTTCTCTTGTTTGACAGATTCAACATGATAATTTAAGTTTCTTGATACTGACATCTACAACATTTTTCAATTAAGTTCAGTCAATTTTATCACTGATAGGGAGGGGCGATCTATAATAAGACTATTATACAGGTTTTCTTTTACAAACTATGTTTACTGTAAATATGAATTTATAGTTGAAGCCAGGTAATTATTTTATTACCTAATCTGGGTATAAAAGTATGATACATGAAGAATGGATATGTCCCTTAATACCATGTTCATCATATAAGGAGTAAGTTGTAGGTAAAATCCTAATTATCGTTGGAGGTCGAACACACGCCCTTAAACTAACAGAAGCGTTAAACTCCTCGGAGGGTTTAAATCATTTTTACTTGAATTCAAACTAGTACCAGCTAAGGTGGGGGTTCTCCACATTGGGGAAAGTTTTCTAGATGGTGGGCTTAATTGTGTCCATCCTGGATTGAAAACTGGGGACATTGAACTCTACGACTAATTTAATGCTGTATGTTTTTCTATAGGACGAAATGGTTGTAGCATACATCACAGACGACTTCAACAATTGTGATGCCCGAGTCGCACAGGGCATTTGAGTAAAGTGAACTTCACGTATTTTTAGGCAAATGACCAGCATATAGGATGGGTCTAGTGGGTCAGCGAGTGGGCACAAAGTCTTTTCAAACACAATACTCATCATCGAAGTGTTACCTTTTGAATGTGGGGACGCAGCGTGCTCCTCCTCACAGGCTGACTCGTGACAGCCAGCGGCTAAACAGCGGCCGATGCTGGCTACGACAAAGTAGTGCGTTGGCAGCTGGGGTGTCTCTTGTTGGTTAGGGGAGGGGCTTCCTGAAAAGGGTTCCTTAATCCGTGTCTATCTAGACCCTTAGAGTGTCTTCATACTGAACAATTAGCTGATGATCGGGATGTGGTCCCCTGGTAACATAATTGCTGGTGAAAACAATGGAGTAGTACTTTCGGTTTCTGAAGGTATTCTGGTCAAATCCTCTATCATTTCTTTAATTACTAGTTTAACTTTTACTTTTTGCTCCCTTTCTTAGTATGTGGCATGAGGAACAAATAAATATTAACCCTTCTAAGATTAAGCTGGTTTTTGTTACGGGCCCTAATGTGGACTTCTGGACACACTGACTTTACAAAGTAATTTTGAACTCTATTGTTCCAGTACAGCCATTACCCAGCGGTAGATAGAACTTCTGGCCATTACCCAGCGATGGAACAGAGCTTAGGATATGTGTACATCGTTTTATAGAACAATGCCCAGGTGTGGTATCCACTTTGGGTCAAGTGGCTAAAATAGCTCATTCGCCAATCCGGTTGCAACCCAGCAGTGGTCGAGTAAGAAACTATTTAGTCACTCAATTCCACAAGTGGAGGAGTTCCTAAGGTGATTTCGGGCACTGCCAAAGATCTACCGGTGGACAGATCTGTTTGCTTCTTAACTTGTGTGAATTTACCATTTCGGTTAAATACACGAGTGAGCCGGCTTTACCGAACCAAAATTGTACGTTACCTTAACGCTCTTGAGTGGAGTTCGAAGCTAGTAACAATAAGTCTTACGTAAATTATGTTCGAAAAAATAACCGTAAAATAACTTTTAAAACCAAGCTTTTATTTTTAAATGCACTAAAAAGAAAAAAATTTATTATAGTAGTTACACAATTTGTAAAACTTGTAAGATGTGGTCGAAAATCTGTAATAAACTTTACTACAAATTAATGTTTGTATCCATTTATATTTAGTATATAAAAGCTTGCCATGAATAGTCAAGAGTCTTACGCAAGGCACGAAGCAGAAACGCTGACCAAAGTATTCCCACATCAACTAAGGCAGAAGGACGTCATGCCTTTCCTGCACCCCGCGCCGGCAGCCTACAAGTTTCCACTATATAAATCCGGACACTGCAGGGCACGAGCAGTCATTCTTGTTCCATCTCTTGCGTTATCCCACAGCACTGCTGCCAGTGCTGGGACTGCCCGAGATCTTCGAAGCATTGAGTACGCCCCCTGTGGCTACTTCACCGTCAACCAACAAACACACTTACCAATACGTTAAATTCACTTTGTCTCCTCAAGACATCTTTATTACACAGCTTAGAAGTATTATATATTTTCTCGTTGAGCTAATTCTTTCCCATTCTCCATTAGAACCAGGTCACTTACATCTGGCTAGCGTAGTAACCTTCAGCACTCAATTGCCCGGTAGGAGGTAGCACGCGTTGCATGTTTATTGAGACTTCAATAAATATGCTGTTGTTTCCTACCTCTCAGCTTTTATTTCTTAGAGTATCTGTCTGTTTGCCTGCTAGATATACAGGTTGCTATGTACACCTTTGACAAGGAATGGGGAATTTTTAACTACCGAATTAACTTCAGCCACGGACGCCCTTCAGGGGTTCCGACATATTTCCACACACCCATTCGACAGCCATCTGTTGCTTTCCAAACTACCACAGCATTGCTTCCAATGCCGGTGGAGAAGAACAGAGGAGCCACAACCACTAGTAACACCTTCACCAAGAGAGGGCCGACAGTCTCAAGTTATTGCCTTATCCCACAGCATTGCTTCCAGTGCCGGAATAAAACATGGCTTGAGACCTGCCGTCCATTCCTGTGTGGACGCCCATCCAGTGGCGGCATTGGTGACCCAAACTCTGATCAGCCCGCCTAGCGTGTGAGATCAGTGGAGACTTTATAAAGCCTGCTCAGCAAGCCAAAACCAGACTTACACTATAACTTGAATTTACTTTGTTCACGTCAAGGTGTACCCAGCAACCTGTGAGCAGAGACTTTATGCCTTTCAGCCAGAGGCATGGCCGAAAACGTAGAGAGCGACACGCAGCGCTCCTTGCTGCCAGATAGTTGAGTGCACTTCCTCAACCTACACCGAAAAGGCAGGCGGAAACAGGACCGCGCCGCCCAACAGGCAAGAGTCAATATCGACTGCTTCGGTTGTGGTATTATTTGTATCTCAGTGCATACGCATTCACCCCACTTTTGGTCTAGCGAACAGAATCCTCTATTGTCGTGACTGTTCATCTAACCGGTCATGCATCAAAATTGATACTAACATATTAATTTGTAGTAACGTTTGTTACAGCTGTTCGACCACATCTTACAAGTTCTACAAATTTTGTAACTACTATAATTATTTATTTCTTTTCAGTGCATTTATAAATAAAAGCTTGGCTTTCAAGATTTTTACAGTTAATTTATTTTTCACTTTTTAGTATCACCAAAGTTTTTTGTTATTATATTATGTAACAATGCACATTTCACTACAAGCTTTATGTCTGTTGATGTGCATTGCTACATAATTGCTACAGACCCTGGTCACCATCTACAACCAAATTACTTATTGAGAGAAGTCCAACGAGGCCAAACTCAATACGTTTTCTATGTGAGGAGAGAAATTAATTTACACCAGCATTTCCAAGACATTGAAATTTCTCATAAACTTTCGCAAACATACTAAAACATTTATGCAAAATGCATTAGTTACATAATATGAAAGACCAGCATTAATACAATAGATAATGATGCAACTCGACTGTATGTGTGCACATGCGTGTCAGCACAGGCACCAAGCCACCCTGCCTGATTGAGGCAGGCTTATGCCACCCACACAAGGGTGATAGTCAAAGACAGGGGTGTTCGGCAACATTGCTGCAGCAAGCTCAATTGGATAACAGGAAGTGGTTTAACATATACACACGTGAAGTTACCTAAAAGCTTCTAACTTCCAGCTCCATCATCAGCTCAGTGGTACCTTCACATTGTATTGCCATCGGGACTACTCATGTGTGCAAAATTTGAACTCGATTGGATAACGAGATGTGGTTTAAAATTGACTTGCAAGATTTGAACTAAATACACCCACCCACATACATACAAGTAAAGTTAAATAAAAGCTTGTTATATAAAAATACATTGATGCATGACGTCTTTCCAACAATGATATTACGACTTCAGGCTCATCACTAAGTAAGCCTTGCCACCTGATTCCAACGGAGTTTTCATTGTTACTACGCTTCACAGGACCCAAGATTGTACTGTCTGCACGCAGCAAGAATGGACGTTCCAGCCCGAGAGTGTATTATTCACTGCCCACCGAAGCTATGCATCCAAGGCACCGAGTACCACAGCACACTGCTAGGTGACTACTAGTACGATTTGCCAAATTACAATTCTCCAAGCTGGCCGGTGATGTCACGCCTTGAAGAAGCTATGCCACAGCTACCCCCTCTCCATCGGACTCAAGGGAAAGGACCAGCCAGATTATAAATAGCGGGTCACTCGCCTGCACTCGCCAGTCGTTCAGACTTCATTCTCTCCCCCATAACCCTTGCCGGAGCTTATGACTAGCCTACTCACCTCGCTCTGATCAATCATCATTCCTTCACTGCATTCATGCCGAAGAAAACACCTCTCTTTGGTTTCCACCGCGCCTCGTCACCAGAGTCATCCCTCTCAACCTCCTTAGTCTTCACCGCATGCATGCCAAAGAAACCCCTAGTCAACGTTGCCTACTACACGCCTTAACACTGCGGCCCCTCCCAGGCAACACACGTGTAGGGAGTAGTACCAGTTTAAGTTATTTTCATAGTGTTTGTCTACCCTGCCATTGTTAGCTTAGTACCAGATCGCCTCTACCTGGCTCAACGTAGGTTAAGCTTCCCTAAGCTCTTGCAAGTGTTAGGAGTTAGTGTGACACCACATTGTTTACTTCGTGTTAAATGGAATAAACAGGAATTATACCGACTTGAGGGTATCCTTTCCAGTAACTGTAATACCTCTCCCAGTGGACCTCATGCCATTCATGTGATTGTAGGTGACCGGGAAAATTTACTCAGACGAGCCAAACACAGCCATTGAGTACCCACACGCACATTGGACGGCCACCCTTTTCGTACTCTACGGAGTACAGAACGTTACAGCCCCGACACTAGGTCTCTTGAGGCCAACTTACCTGCTCAGTAGCATAATTTGTCCACTGCGTTTTCATGCCGGAGTTAATGTTCTCTGGGTCTGGGGAGACTGTTCACTCATGAGACACTCACCCACATGCAGAGACTGTAAACAGTGAGGCCTGACTCGCAGTGCTCTCCACGTTACGACGCCTAGTGCTGAGATAGGGAGACCACTTGAGTCGGCAATTGCTGTACATAAATAATACCCGGTAGAACAACATTCTACCTATGGTCACTTCACGGATGTGAGAGTGTTATTCTGTCCAAATGCACTACTTCCATCGTAGGGGTATCCGAGAGAAAGTCGGACAGGTGCTAACTGCCTCTGTGCGCTTGCAGGAGCTTACTCCACTACTCATCTATACAATTGCGCGGCTCTCCCCCAAGAATCAAGCCCAGGCATTTCGCTGACTACAGATTCCAATCACTCCAGAGATTCCAAAGGACCTCTTCAAGGACCCCCATCTGCTTGAGAGATGAAATACCCCCCTCCCTTGCACGCAGCCTACATGGACAGGACCAGTCCTTGAGTTGTGCCAAAACTTATTTCGGAGGATAAGACAATTAATCGCAACAACCTTTGAGCCACAGCACGTAAATATGCCTAGCTCTCACTCACGCCAGCCAAAGACGACCCAGGTCAAACCATGGTCTCCAATTACGCGTCGCCCAGGTATACCACTATGGACAAATCCTTTGAAACGAAAGGTGCCATGCAAGGCACGAGAGTTCTCGTCACTTCCTTACTATCTGAATAAGGCAGAGGAAGCAATACGCGTAAGAGACCCTCCACCCTCTTCCAGTTTGCAATGTGGCTGAAGGATTGTCTTAAGGGTGAGATGGCCTCTAGACCAACCTGGTAAGTGGCAGCCTACCGATCTCACAGCCTACACAAGGCAGAGGACAAAAATCACTGTAGTATGCTGACCACTAAACAACGTGCAGAAGTGCGCAAAGTAGAGAGAGAAGACGCCGCCATCGGTGAACCCTGAAGATGCCTCCACTGCAGCGCCGCTTCGTAATAAGATGTCCTTCTCCACCTCACCTTCCTATTAACCCTTTTTTCTTTTAACAACTAACTCCACTTGGGAACAGGTTCGCTAGATATTATTGAAAGCTCACGCTCCTTCTGACCATCTCCAATTTAGGGTAATTTAATTGAGATTACTTTTACTTCATGCTGATTAACTTTATACAGACCGCCTTCGCCTGATTTGGCATTGATAGGACTTAACTTCCTTTATTTTATCATAATTAATTTAGGATTAAGCTAGTGCGGACATCAAGTTTTCCGAAAGAAGTTAATATAACTTATTACCTTTACCAGTTGTTATAAGAACTTTCAGTTTATATTGAATTCTCTATTAAGAAATTACTGCCAATTAATTAAAACCACAGGTGCAACAAGTAACGCGTGCCCCAACAGCAACAAATACACACCAGTAGCTTGGCAAATCAAGGCCTGCCTTTTAAGATAGATCGTCAGGAGCGGCCACATCAGGAAAACAAATACATACCTAGATTATTCAAGTCAGATGCTCTACTTCATCTTTCCAGTCTGAAAAGGCTGGAAGGGAAACTGAACGTCCTGTAACTGAATTAAGCTTGGGTAAGTGCCTCACCCAAGTCTCAGAACAGATCTACGTCCATCTCAGTCTGACCCAGTCTGAATAAGTCCGGACAGTCGGTATTGAGATTGACATGCTTGCTTGGTTTGACATGCTAGGAAAACTTTGATTACTTGTTCATCTTTCCGGTTAGTTATTTCTTTTAGCTCAATGCCTTAAGCAGAGCACAGCAGGCAAAGTAGTATTAGAAGACAAGCACTCACAGAAGCAGAAAGAGCAATTAATTTCATGAATTCAGAAAACACTAAGAATATTAGTCCTTCAATTACTGAGAGCTCTAATTTGTCATTAAATAATGTGCCCACATTATTTGTGCCACTTTTTGGGCCACTTATTAAATTACCAGGTGAAGATCACCCTGCCATTGCAATAATTTTAAGAGAAGGGAACACTTTATTGGGAATTGACATTCCACACTCCACAATTATTCCACTCACACCTCACAACCTACACCACTGCCCTGCTATGCCACAACCGACATCAGCCACTGCACCAGCTGTCAACCGTCCAGCGCTCCAGCTGCTAAGCGGAATGCACCACCGCCTTCTACGTCCCACATACAGTGCCCGGTTAAACGGCATATAGCTATAGCGGATGACTTTGTCCCAAAGCGGAAACCAACACACCCCACAATTTACAACTGTCGACTCCAGTAAGAGAATAAATTCTTATAACCATTGTCCCTAGGTGTAAGTCACCTATGCCCCTTGCAAAACTGGCCCCACATTTTATTTTGCAAGAGTGATTAAATCCCCAGCTTCTGGTCTAGAAGACACCGAGTGATTGTAATGTTAGGATTTATCCCTCTTTCACCTTCAACTAGACTCAAGTAAGAAATTCTAGACCGCTCTCAACTTCCCAACATGGAGGAACCCAACCTAGCTGGCTTTATTATATGTATCCTGAGCTAACCTGGGCCGGTCTAGTAACCAAGGAGGTAAAGAGTAGATATCCTGTAAGGGACTGGGGAATAGAAACTAAGTTACACTTCAGGCGAGTGAGTATCCAACATGTCAGTTGTGCTAATTCCAGAGTTTCCCGTCAGGTATTGTATGCAACCAGACAACTGAGTCGCTGGAGCCTCTTCTTTCCGACACCCCCACATGCTTCAGCGCGACTTAACGCCCGACATTGCCAACCAAATGACCCCCCTTCATCCACTCCTGGAGAAAGAAGCCCGTTGGAAGTGGGGAGCCAAACAATGCCATACTTTTCAGAGCCTCAAGGAGAACTTCTGTAACATTACAAGTTGCATCACTCGCAAGGAGACTGCACTCCTGATACTCCAGACTGACGCCTGTCAGAACGGCCTTAGGGCCATCTTGTACCAGGAAGACTCTGAAGAGCACCCGCAAGTAAATTGCATTCGCCAGCACCCAGTTAAATGCCACGGAAAAACAATATCATATAAATGAACAAGAATGCCTGTCATATGAGCAGTAAGAAAATACAGTTACCACCTGGAAGGCAAGAAGTTCATCCTCTGCACAAACAGTAAAGCATTGCAGTGGCTCCAAGAGTCACGGAATTCAAAGACCAAGCTCCAGCTGTGGGAAATGTTCCTCACCAAGTTCGACTATGAAGTTCGACACTGCCCACAGAAAACGAATGACATGCCTGATGCGCTGTCATGCCAGCCAGACGTTGACAGAGAAGATAAGGGAGAGGAGGAATGGGAGAAAATGGCCCCGCCTGCGGTACCTAAACGCAGCCCCAAGGAACACATCCAGCTGCTGCAACTACAGCTTAGTAAATACTGCATCTCACATCACCAGCAGCAGGACCCGGACATTCAGAGTCTCATGCGAGAAAGCCCTAAACGCTTCAAACTCAGTGACGAGGTTGTTTGGTCCCAGAGCGAACAACCTGGGACAGACTGACAGACCTGCGGGTGGACCTCTGCTGCCATTACCACGATGACCCACAAGCTGGACACACGGGATCAAAGAGACACTACAAGACTTGGGAACTCGCTACATGTGGGACACGATGAGCCGTGACGTCCAGTAGTATGTCAAAAACTGTGAGGCGTCCTTCCAAAGAAAGGCCTACCCCATTTCTCCGCCAGCCCTGAAGCCCCGTCGACCGCACACCGCCTGGATGCAGCTGACGGCCGACGGCCCTACCCCAGAAGCACCCAAGGCAACAGACACTTACTGATGGTGACTGAACTCTTCTCACATTGGGTAGAGACCTTTTCACTTCCCAGACAAGAAGCCGCCAACAACATACGCAAGTCTGAGGAGATTTTTCCCTGCTGGGGACACCAACTGTCCATACTAATTGAACGGCACTCAATTCACCAGCCAGCGTTTGCAGAAGGCATGCAATACATGGAGAGTCGAGACCTGGAAGACCCCCTTTACCACCCGCAAGCTAACACACTGAGCAGAGGAACCAGGAACTCAAGAAAAGCCTTTGATTCAGTATGGATACAGAGGTGCCAACCATTTATCAGAACTTTCAGTAGCCATTTTTTAAAAAATCAGTAGTTTCAATAAAATTTTAGTAGTCAACATTTTTCCATATAGGGTATATACAGGATGAGCAGAAACCTAAAAAACCTGGAAAAGTACCGAAGATTTACATCTGAAAATAGTTAGGAACCCTGATGTATCTTTTATGACAAAAATCGTGTACACCACATTACAGCAATTAAAACATTGTAGATAAAATCAAACGTACATAATATGCTTTTCAACTCACCTATCTTGAAGTGCTGAGTAGTCTATTCTTAATTTCCACAGCTCAAATGTTTTGACTTTACATATAGAGCCTAATCTACTTTTCCATAATGCAACTTTTGAACTAGACCATATCTACACAACTGCACTTAGGGCTAAAAGAAATATTTTATAATTCGCTGGTAGATATTTTATACACATTTGAATGTCTTTAAATAGTCACTTTTGTAGCATATCCTGTGTAGCTTTCATAGCTTTAATGAGTAGTTTCTTACTGAATTTCTGTTCAAAACAACTTTCCCACTTACCATCATGTGGACTTTCTGAATGACTATTGACTAACAAGTTAGACGCCATTGCTGGTCAAAATTCAGTTTTGTTCTTCCTCACTATGAAGAAGATTCTTTCATTGATATTTAGCAGATTCCAGTTCCAAATCACATATTTCGATTTCACTCAGCAAGATACTAAACTTCTTACAGAGGAAGTCCAGAGATTCGTATGTAACATTTTCACATTGAATTACATCAGCAACTGATGCATCTGTCAAGAGTTCATTCTCGAGTGTAAATTTGTCCCCTATGTATTTGCAGGCAGACTCAAAATATTTTCGTACACAACTGTAGAATTCATGCACATCGACTTCAGTTAGACCTACACTATTGTCGCTTACATAGGACCTAGTCCTGACATCTATTACAAGACCACCATTTTCCTTTTGTATTTTCCTATCACAGTACTCAACTGTCAGGACACTGTCAGCATTTCTGATAGCTTCTGGCTTGAGAAACCTAACAAAGAGTTCACCAAGAAGTGACAAGAGTTCACTGCGAAGAACATGAATATGTGGATCTTCATTCGGCAACAAAATATTTACCTCAGTAAATACTGGTACAGTATTTTGGAGAAACAGACAGTACAACTTCGTGACTGGTAAAGAGAGAGCTTTTTTAATTCTAACTACTCTACTATTGAAGGACAGTGGGTTGGATTTGGATTTGCTTATTTTTATCTTTTTTTCTGTCTTACCACTGTTTAATTCTGGATTCTTGCAATTTACTTGATACTAAACCCTGGCTACTGGAGGAGTTGGATTCATGGCCAACCATTTTTCCTTGTGAAGGAAGTTTAAGTTCACTTGTGCTCTGACTATTGGTATTTTTATACCTGGGGCACTTTTTATATTTGGTAAAAGATTCTAGCCGAGTCGAGAAGATTTTTCCAGATGTTAATGGCTTATTGTTCATAACTGGAATGACCAAAACTAAGTTCAGTGGTGATAGTGTTTGGCCTACTGTTGTTTCCAGCAGCTGAATTTACAGATGATCCAGATTTGGAATGTTTACATGACAGTGATGTTTCATGAAGGAAAAGGTTTTCTAATACAGGCCACTGTTCCAGCAACCTTTCAACACAGTCTTTCGATGAAAGCCACCTTGGGCTAGTGTGTTTTCATATTTTGTGAGTTGCTGTATCACACAGAACCTGACATGGCTTCAATTTTTGATGGCGGAGAGCACTTTTGTCCAAATAGTAATATAGATCAATCAATAGATCTTCTATTGAAACAGGCAACACCTTAGATGCAGTCTGTGCAGCAATGTGTATTAGATGACATGCACATCCTTGAATGTATATATTGGGATTTACCTTACTGATGAAAGCATCTGTTCCTTTACCTGTCATAGTAGAACAGTTATCAGAAGTAAAACCAATGCAGTTATTCCATGAGAGGCCTTTATTCTGCAGCTCTTCGTTTAGCAACTTGAATATGTTTTCTCCTGTATTTGACATCTTGCAAACTGGAACTGCTTCAGACACAATTTTCCCCAAATCAGACATATATGCTGTAACTACAATTGGATAGAGAGTTTCTTCACCAGCATGATGACTGCCATCTGCAGCAATACTAAATGCTGTACCTGATACATTCGTTACAATTTCCTCTTGGGAAGACTCTACAAGTGCCTGAACTATCGCTGTTGTCTTGGTTCGTTTGCATAAATATTTCTGAATAATTTTGGAGTCAGGACACATGGCCTTTAACAATGGCCCCACATGGTCAGACACAGCAAGCGGTAAGTTATGTTCAACCAAAAACATAGTAAAAAGCACTTCGGCTTTTGTCGTCAGATCTGTCGTATCACTTTGAAAATGAGGTGTTATAGGCCTAGTTGCAACTTGCATCTTCAGAAAGTCTTGATTTTTTTACCACTAACGTGCCATCTACAGTCATCTTTCCTTCCATGTTGTACACTAAAATTACAACTGCACAACTGACAAAATACATGGTTTTCAGATATGCTGCAAGCACATAAAGATGTCCACAATTGTGAATATTCTTTACAAAATTTCTGACTGTTCTTTGGTTTCAAAATTTTTCAAACTTTAGAACACTGTATATTTCACTTATAGGTTACACTACACGCGGTCATGGATATTACCACAGGGATCACACACACCACAGATACTAACACTACTGAAAGGATAGTGCACAACACCAACAATGGCACGGAATGAGACCATGCACACATACTCTATGGTGCACACAGCGACATACTATCATATTTACATACATCGTTGGCACACAGAATGATGTGTTATCTGTGGCGACATGGCGTGAACAATAACAATTACGATGGCAACGTAAACAAAAGCACAAAATTTATAATAAAAGTTGAAAATATTATATTCCGTAATATTTCTGCAACATTCATAATTCTGTAGCAACGCTATATCATTCGTATGAACTACGTAAATTCGTGGTACTTGGTACCTCTGTGGGTAATGACCACCACTACTGGGACCAGCACATTCCGACGATCATCTTCCCCTTCCACAGAAGAACTAGCGAGGCGAGGCTGTCAATGCCAGCCCGGGCCAGCTCATCACGGGCCATACTGTCCGCCGCCCAAGAGCGTAACAGCCCAGTGAGATACCCCAGCTAGAAGAGGTGCGCTTGGCAGCTTTGGCACAGAAGGACCAAGCTCGAGAAGCCCAGGCTCGTTACATAGAGAAGTACCTGCAGTCACGCACCTGAGTGCGCAGCTTCACGATGGGCACGGTCCCCCTCCTCCGGAATCACCCCCTTAGTAAGGACGCACAATTCACTGCCTGACTGGCCGAGAAGTGGTAAGATCTGTATAAATTAGTGAGCGGAAAGGAAAAGTCTACTGGGCCGAAGACGTGAAAAGGCATAACAGGAAGGTCACAGGTGAGCAGATACACCCCTTCCCTGGCGCAGCACCTGAGTACGAAGCCCACACCCAGGAGTCAGACGTCGATGACCAGGAAGAGCGGGAAGACGACCCAGAACAGACGCAGACAGCTGCAGAGCCGCCTCCACCCAAGAGACAGGAGGACAATTTTGAGCCCCACCCAGTGAACCGTCAAGCCACACTGGTGCGGGTAGCGTTTTCAGTGCATTGAGAAGCAACATCAGTGAGGACTCTGCCATCAACGCCCACAAGCTTCCTGCGTCGTGCTGCCACCCGACATGCCCACATGTCACCGGCAACAACGGAGTTATCGTGGCACTGCCCCCTGGATCAAGAGCCTTACCGTCGGCTGACGGCTCCAAGTCCAATCCAGGAACGAAAAGAAGCACCCCGGGCCGACAAGGTTGAGGAACATCAAGAGCCTCTACCTCAATCGGCCACCACAAGTACACAGGCCCCAGAGAGCCCAACCCACCTGCAGACTGCCACGCCGGATGATGCAGCAGTCCCAGCAGACACACAGCCTCCCAGCCAGGAGAAACATACCAGCCGCACCGCGATGGCAGAGGAGCTTGAAGAGCCTCTGCATCTGATGGCCACTCGGGTCCAACGCCAGAACCCATGCCCAGCCAAAGCCTTCTGAAAGGGAGAAGCCCAGCAGAGGTTCTGATGAGGCTCCGGCCACTCTGGAGGCCCTGCCTCAGCCCTACATCCCTGGCCGGATCCAGCCTAGATGACGGGGCCTCTCACCAGGTCTTGGAGCACGGAGCTGATCGACTTCCAGAATGAGAGGACGAGCCCAGCAGACCAGTCGGAGAGGCATCGAGGCAGACCGAGCCTCTGCCTCTACCGGCCATCCAGCAGCTGCCCCTCCAGGAGGAGAAGGCCGATAACCATCCCCCGGTGCCTGGTGATCCCCAGCTGACCACTGCCGGGGACGAGAACCCCAAACCCATCAGTCAGATGCGAAGAGAGCAGCCCATGCATGCCTACCACAGCGCTCCCCTGCCTGGCTGGTATAAAGAATTGCCATGAAGGCCCATCACAAGGGGCCGACCTCTGGAAAAACCACACCAACACCAGTAAGTGAGGTGCTCCGATAAACTTTTTAATCAGCTGTAAATTGTTAAGATTATAACAGGGGAAGATAAACTGTGAAAGCAGCCATCAATTGTGGCAATAAACTCTTAACAAGTGAGCAGTTGTAAATTGCTGCTTTAGTTCGAACAAGTGAACCAGCACGTAAAATTAAAACTCTCCCGCAACCGTCGATTTTTGCATAAACCATTGAAGAGACAGACAGTTAGTAGTCAGATGACAAAAACTGAGAAATTTTGTGTATGTACACTAGTGACCCGCAAAAAACCAACTTTTTATCACGTAAACAAATACGCTCAGTCCACAACAGTGTATTCAGTAAGGACCCATGGATACTGATAAGTTGCAGGTAAACAGTACTGTGTTAATAAACAAGCGACATAGAGACTTCCAGTTCCATCTGTTCATGTAAATAAAGTGAAAGAGAATTTCAGACTGAGAAGACAGTAGCAATAGGCCAGTGCCTGAAGTTCGGTAAATAAATAATAAAAAGACTCTCACAACAAGCTAATTCTGAAAATTGTTTGTAAATAACTTTTCAATGTCTCCTGATGTAAAAAGTTTACTGCTCATGTTTGTGTTTTGAGGGTATTGCTTGTTTTTTAAACAATTGTGGGTGGTCCCGAACTACAATTTGTTTAGTTAAATTAATTTTAGTGTACTAGTGTGTTTGTAAATATTATCTAGAGTCGACCGGTCGAGATGACAGAAGGACCAGAGCTAGCAAATCCCGTAATATTGTGTCACACGTAATTGTTACCTGCTATGCGACACACTTGGGAAGGCCAGGCAGGGCCATTGCATATTCCGCCTTCTGCAGCCACAGCAGTTAAAACCCAACTAGCTAACACGCCTCTTACGAGTGAGACCTGTCTACACTCTAGTGTTCGTTCTTTTTTGGTATGCCACTTGTATTTTGTTTTTTTCATTCCAAAGGTGATATCTGTAATTCAATAACCAAATCTTTAGATTATCTTGTACAGCGGCAAACATAATAAACAAAGGGTGCAACACGGTGCAGCCCGGTGTACTGAATGGCAGAGCCACAACCACTAGTCATACAATACAACCCCTAAGGAGGCTAGACAACCAGGCGAGTTTGCACTTTGTCCATAGCACCATTTGAGTTGCCAGAGGGAGTGTTTGACTGGTTCTGGGGGCCTGACCGCCTTAGGGCCGCCTACAGCCGCATCTGTTGTTGGATAACTAAGAGAAAACCTGACCTCCAACCACTGTAACGCTTGTGTTGCCGGTTGGGATAAAGGCACGGCTCTGCTTTGGCCCGGCTACCGTTACAGCAGAAAACTTGTTGCTAGGGAACAATTGTCGCCTGTTCCCCTCTCATGAGGGAGGTTCTTGCACCCTTCCATGCCTTACACCCAGATGGTGATGCCTAGCGGGGTATTGGCGCTGTTAAACCCAAGTGCGGATATGCAGATTTGCTGCTAGTGGGTTGGTCACAGAGTCTCGAAAATGAGTTATTATATCCAGTGGGCACTAGCTAACCAGCTAACCAAACCAGGGAAATCCGCTCGGGTTAACACAAGAATCTTGATGTGGGCCGTGGTCGAAAAGCCCAGGCTAAAAAACCCTGTGTCCCCTGGCACCAAAATACCGAGATATTATGTGAGTGCTGCAGACTTTCATTAATTATAAAAACACACTCGAGCTAGGCTATTATGGCTTCCCAACACACCTTTCATACACCAATAAATTTTAACATAAACACATATTATATATTCCAAGACTTACGTGATTGTACACACATAGCACGTATCTGGCGGCATAAAGGTCCGGCGACCTTCAGTCTCGTCATCAGGCAAGAATAAAATATACACAACAAATATGTTGAGTAAAAATTCTGATTATTCAAGATTGATGATGAGATGATACAAGATTTAAAATAGACAGGCATGCAGCTTGAAGCCCTGCACTGGCTAAAGCTGCAAAATGGCATAGGTGCCGTGAAAGAAAAATTTAAGAATTTGATAAACCGGAGGGGCCGTGGGTCTGCTACAGATAGGAGGCATACTCGGAGGTGCACGAAGTAAAAGAAACCGTTCCTGATAAAATTAGTGTCTGTTGTAGTTAACTGTCCATCACAAAGAAATGCTTCACCTCCGAGCCGCAAGACACGCAACCTGCCCTGACACCCGTCAAACCAAGATAAAGAGGTGGCATGGCGTGGGTGACACCTTGGTACTACCGCCATGCCATAACAGAAAATTCCTTGCAAAATAATTACTAGAATAATATGTAGCACAACATTGGATAAAAGATACATTAAATTGCACTGCATACAATACCCTTGAATATACAATACACAAAACATATAAAATTTATGTGCAGCTGAATTTCATACAAAGTATTATTTTTGTTAAATATGTCTCTCTGTTTCCTGGAAAGGCAAAAGACACATAAAACACTAATAAATTTAAAAGTAAACATATTGCATTAATTTGTGTCATTACAAATAAAGATTTAAGTTCTGAAAAATATTTTAAGTAAATTTCGTGTTGTGGGGTTCAAAGAGTCAGCATCGTACTGTAAGCATCAACACAAAAAAGTTAGCAATCTAATATTTTGCTTTTTAAAGAGGGCTCACTACCTGTCTAGCAATTCTTTTAATTCTGTGTTTAAGATGCACTAAAAAGTTATGCCTTGTGGAATTAAAAAGCACTGCACTGACTCGCGTGTCTTTAATGTGGATGTTGGCCTACGATAAAGCACGGCACAGCCAACGCTCTGCATCATGTAGTTCTCTCTGGTCCTGCTAGACAGCGCACTGGTTGACAAGGGCTCATGTGCAAGCCGCGGATGGCATCAAGGGGTGGTAAGAATTTACAGGAGGACAGGCCAAGGCCACTTACAAAACTACCTGGGGCTGCACACCATTCTTTAAGGCATTCTGCCAAGATAACCCCCGGGACTGAGCTCAAGCTGCCCATAAGTTGGTGGGGCTTCACCCCCCTCCCTGCTCTTTTCAGCTCCCCAGAAGACGCCGGGGACCTCGCACACAGTTGTTGCTGATTTTCGCCATGGGTAAGAAGTTCCACTGGGCATAGCATGCCCCTGGTTCCGTGGAGGCCACAGCACCAACCCAGTCCACACATCTGCCAGCAGTTCCAGCCGCAACAGTACCTGAGATGCCAGCTCCTTCAATGCCTTCAGAAACCACTACCAGCCTACTCGACCAACTCCAGAGCTGAGCCAATTGAGTATCAGAACAGGTAAACAGATGATCTTTAGTCACACCAATCCGCACGTAGCCAAACCAGGATTTGACTTTGTACCTAGCCATCAGGCGACTCAACTCACTCTGTACACTGGTTGAGCCCCTGTCTGCAAGTGAACTTGCACTAGTTTCTTTAACCCCTTGGGCGATGGGCCTCCACAATAAAAACTAGCTCTTGCCGTAACATAGCTTCAGACTGTTCCCGAGAGTATTGCGCATCAGTACTGTAATAATGCAAAGTTGGACCACATTGAAAGGGCAGGAAAGAAAGTTAATAATAATAGACTAACCTTTTCAGTGACAAAGGCAAACCCCTTCTTGGGGTGCTGCGTCCTTACATCAAACACATGCAGCTTGGACTCCAGCGTGGTCACTAGCAGCTTGTTCATCTTGATGTCCTTTCTGTCAAACTCTAGCCCACATACCTGCATCACACCAAACACACCATTACATCAGCGGGATAGCAAGTTTAAAGATACTGTCTACCTGAGACACATCACATAAAGCCTGTAACTACAACTGTCATTTCCAAAAATGAAAACAAGAGTTCACTATAGTAACTAGTTCTGAAATAACAGAACAGTGATTGCCTTTTTTAGTTTAATCATTTTCGTTGAAATTCATGGAATCGTACATAATAAAATCCTTTGTCATGTTTATTTCTTTGGCCAATTTTCTTTTCTTTTCCAAATAATTACACATTTACAGAAAGAAAAGTGTGCGACATATATAGATGTTCAAGTTTTGAATCTCAAACTACAGTCATATCAAACAAAATATAGACAAAGCCATGGGTATTGTCATTCGAGTACTTAAAAAGTGAACTCATAGCTATATAAATGATCCACATACAAACATTTCAGAAGCAGCAAGCATACATAAAGGGGGAAAAAAGAAAAACACCCCCTAGCAACCAAACTTGGTCACTGCACTCCTACAATTTTCTGTAGCAATTGGAAACTCTTCCAACTTTAATCTGCAGTGGTGTAACACAACTAACTTAAATTCTTTATACTTCATAAAGCACTATGTTGCATTAGGAATCTGATCAGTTAAAGTTTTCTTTTTGTGCACCAAAGAGGCACGCAGTTTTTTAAAATATAAAATCATACCTGTTATTTCATAATTGTAAAACTGGGTCATTATGAATTACTTCATGGAACCTGCACTATAGTTATTTTAATGTTTAGATAACATATTTACAAGCGGTATGAAATCCAGGGACGCACATATAGAGAAGGGGTCCAGTGGGTTCACAGCTCCCCTTCCCTAACTGCTCTTGAAATATACCGCAATATGTAATGATGACAATTTTGTAACACTCTCATAACTTATTTTCTGTCATTCTGAATTGATTACCTAATGCACTATACTATAATCTGTAAAAAATTACTGTATTTTTATGTCATTGACTGAATTTTAACTATTTTACCTTGGAACTCATAAGAAAAACATTCTGTGAGCCTCCCAATTAAATAAGTTACATAGGTGCAAACTTGAGTAAGATGATACACTGACCATCAATAATACTGCACATGGTAACAGTACATAAAATGGTTCTCCAACCTAAACGGTCCCTCCAACCTAAATCCTGGCTACGCCACTGAGTAAAGTGATACTTTCATCATTATCTAATTGTAAAGCGAGAATTTTACTTTTCGACGAAACATTGACATCCTTCGTGGAAGATAAGCAAGTTCCAAGATTTCCTGCAAGAGCGCAGCACCCAGTCTACTGAAGCACCACAGTCTCCAGCACCTCCATCCCAGGAAATAAGAAAAGGGTACTGCTGCAACAAAGCTCTAACAAACAACCCCTGCGATAACTGGTAAGGCCCATCCGGCCATAGCTTGGATATTAAAAGAAGGTGACGCCCTATTAGGAATCTATCATCCACAACCTCACATTTTCACTTTTGCACCTCGCAAACCAGAATCGCTGCCCTACACTACCGCAACAGACATTGGCCGCTGTCTCAGATCTCACCCGTCCAGAGAACCAGCCGGCAAAACGTAGTACACATGCTCCCTAAGCAAATATGGTAGGGTCTGGCAAAACATCATGTAGCGAGTGTGGTAGGAAACTTAGTCCGTAGCACAAAGCCTATGCGACCAGCAATGTATACCGGTCATCTCCCAAAGAGGAAGTACATTTACCTGACCAGTAATTCAGGGTGTTGACTGCTTATGGCCCCAGCAAATCTTACACTGCTAATATTGTTGAAGTATCTGAGAGTGTATAGATCCAAGGCTTCCTGGGTGGAAGAATGCCGGGTCCAATTCACTCTGTGGTATAGCCACCTTTCCCCTTGGAATTCACGTGTCATTATGACAGGATGGAGCCAGTTAACTGAGTCTAGAAAATTATACCAAAGGGACAACACACACCACATTTGTGTGCACTCAGTGTAATAATATTTTGCAAAAGAAATATTTCTTACTAGGCATTTCCAACACAACACTTTTGTCCCTGTTTTTATACATATTAATTTTAAATTAAATATAACTTACAGACAATATACAAGTTAAAGTTCAGTTTAACCAAAAATTAGGTATTATTTTAAACATTAATACAAGTATAAAATGCTTGTTATATGACATACTTAGGAAATAACCAAGAACATTATAGATGGGGTGATTTTTCAAAGGTTTGATTTTAAATTGTGAAGAAACTGCAACCAGACTATATAAGAGGCAGGCATTATACTAGTGTACACGGGTACACATTCACATTTATGGTGTAAACTTGATATTAACTCGAAAATTTTATACTGAAATCAACTTGACTTGAGTTTCATACTTCATACAGCTTGATTTGACTAAACTCTACTCGAAACTGTAAAAAATCAAACTCCCCCATCACTAAACAATTACAACAATTAAGGGTTTCACAGACCAAATTTAGTACCATATGAGAAATTAATTTTTCCCGATTTTAGTTGA
This sequence comes from Dryococelus australis, assembly GCA_029891345.1. Lineage (NCBI taxonomy): Eukaryota > Metazoa > Arthropoda > Insecta > Phasmatodea > Phasmatidae > Dryococelus > Dryococelus australis. The sequence goes on along the minus strand of CM056997.1, from coordinate 149,034,615 downwards.
TTCCAGTGGTGACTGAAAATACGGTACAAACCTGTGAGATACATAAAATCAATGCAGTATTGGCTTTGTAGAGTAATGAAAAGTGTCTATGAAAGTGAACTACTTGTAAGTAAGTTGAAAAGATAGTTGCCAAATATTTCTTCAGTGTAATAATTAAAACTATGGAAAATGCACAGTGGGGAAATGCATCCTCCTGTGGTGGATGCTTGGAACAACATACAGTGGTAAAGTACAAAAGTCAGTGGTGGAAACTAACTCCATTCTTGGCATTGGTCTCCCAGCGAAGGGACATGGTCTTCAGGTCAAATAGCTTGATGTCTCCGTTGTCGTAGCCTGCACACACCACCCGCTCCTCGGAGCTGTAAGAGTTTCCTGCAACGACAAAAATCTATGTTTTCCAGGTGCTACAAATGTCCTTGTCAATGGTATAGACATTGAACAGGCAACATGAGATGTCACTGCTGGACTTTAATACTGAAAACCCTTCAATTAATTTACCCCTTCCACAAATTTTCAAATGATTATATGATTAACTGTCCTTAGTATGCTCTTTTAGGCCATTCTGCTTGCCATGAAGCTCCTTAGATGCTGGGCTAACCCCAAATGAATCATACGTGCCTACATGCACACTAACGCACACATCAAACCCTTTCCTAGTATTCTAATCTGTAACATATCACATTACACACCGGCATTAACCAACTACAGTATAACATGGAGAGTGGCTGTAACCAATCAGTTGGAAGATCAGTAAAAAATGCTACTGGTCCCATGCCAAACTAAGATAAACAAAAGGAGAGAAAATGTGTTTTTACCACAACAAAGTTGTAGCTATGTCAGCATACCTCCATGTAATCACTAGGCTTTTATAAACACTCCTCTAGAAGGTCCCAAATCCATGGCAATATGGAACATCGCTGTTAACCAGAACAAATATGTTCTTAATGTTAGACAATAAAACAACTAATACAAAATTAACTTATTAGTTTTAACCAAGTAATTAATTGTAACTTTCTGGATCAGACAGTAATAAAAATAATACTGACTGACTGGTTAGTGCAGAGGTACCACAGACACTCTGCCCACAAGTTGAATAGGAAAACTGTACAATCAGGAAGCATGAACAAAGACAGCACTGCAGTGTGTGATGAGACATGGGACTCACCGAATGTGACGGACCAGCAATCTCTTCGCTCGCTGCCTTCAGCTGGCTCCATGGTGGCAACCGGTCGACCTTTCTGACGTGGATCCCACACCTTCACACTGCCTGCAGACAAGCAAGCTTCTTCACTACCTGCTCACCACAGTCACGAACATTGTTTACAAAGCCAAGCCATGCACTCTACTGCACTTGTGTTTTACATTGCGTGACTGTACATGTAAAAGGATAGATATAATGGGAGCACTTGATTGAAATGGATACTCAACCACATGAATCCAACACTATGATGATACCTTTATAATCATCGACATTAAGGACCCCCTAAATCAGTAAAAATTTTCACGATAAGCCGGTCTCTGGTAGAAAAACAAAAATCTTCCCTTACAATATCCTGAAACTGATCCAAGAACTCCTTCCTGCCTGTGTGTTGTTACCATCACCAAAATAACCTTTCAAGATGAGGGCGCTCCACAATGAAAAGCATTCCAAATCTAAGATTGAATCTTGCAAGTAAGTAATACTTAAGGACACCTTATTTTTGCAGCATGACTTCCACACTGGCTGGACTTCAATATCTTCTATGCAAGTCAGCCTTTTCCTTTTGGTTATTAGCTGTGTGTCTTTGTGAGAAGACGTGATATTCGATGGGACTAATCAGAACTAGGACACACTGGTGCTAGAAGTCTATGATTCACAGGCAGGCATTAAGACATGTAGCATTTTAAAATATACAATCTCGAACGTACATCTACGCTTAAGTGTTTCGAAATCCAACCAGACAGGAACTCTTTTCACAAATGCTTACCCATAATAACTGCACAAGAACCTCTTTAACATAACCACTACACTGCTCAAAAGAACGTTGCCAACCAAGGAACAACAGTGTCTGGCAAGATTCCTCATTATTACTACAGTTACTCCTGCACCTAAAAAACTTTTTCCATAAACTGTTATGTTCAATGTAAAACTTCTTAACACAGCACAGCCTGGGACCAAACTGAGAATTTTTATTGGTTTGTAAGACCCAGCTGGTGTGATTAGGCCAAGGCATTTCCCTGCATAACGACACATAGTATTAGCTCACCAAACTCAACTAGCATGTGCACGAAACTCTTGACATATAAGGGTATGTCAGTATGATTAGAAAAGACGGAGAAACTGTTTACTACTATTTATTAAAGATTTTTATTAATCATGTTGCAGTTCTAAATCCAAGTACAACAGAACAGAGGAACAAGTCAGAACATGAGGCAAACCATTAGGTTGAGTTGCAGCGTGAATAATTCACCTAAAAAACAAATAAATAAATAATGCATCACAGTCTCTGTTAAAAATTTATAAAGTAGGAAGACTCCCTCCTAGCACCCTGCTGACCCCAACACTGGCAGAAGATGGATTTTACAGTTAAAATTAGTCTAAAAAAAAGGTATGTAAAAAGAATGTCACAGGTGTTTCCAGAACAGGTTGACATGCATCTACGATATTTGTGCATCTGCTTGTGATGAACAGTTGGATGATTGATTTTCTTAGAGATAGTGGTGATTACTTCCACCTGAAGTCACCACAGCTTTTACTACACCTCTTTCCTGAAAGGCTACCATAACTCAGCCCACTTTCACACACATGGCAGTTTTATAAAAGCTGTGTAGATCCTGTCAAATATTCTTTCTTTCTCCCTCTTTCTCTATAGAAATTATGTTCAATTTTTTGTAGGTAGCTAACAAGAACTCACTCAAAAAACCTGTTACTTACAAATAACACAACAATACTGAAACTATTAATTATTTAAACAACAAACTCTAACCACAAAAATAAATAAAATAAATAATATTACAAACTCGCCAAATTGTTCAAAAAAATTGAATAAACTGGTTCCATACACATTCAAAATGAAAATTCTCCTTTCAAATTTGACGTATCTGCACAATCAATTAGTGCAATTCATCTCGGCTTCTCACAAAATAAGTTTCCATCTCCAGTCCTGTATTTGCCACTCCTACCTGAAACAACTCACCATCACGACTGCCAGTGACAATCTCCGGAGCTCCACAGCCTGGGCTGCAGCCCCCCACACCATCGATGCTGTTGACAATCTCCTTGTGAGCACTGGCTGAGTACATTGGGGTAGCCAGGTTCTCAACATTCCTGAAAACTCACCCTGAGCTTGACAAGCTCCCACTCTGCAATATTTATTCAGGAATGAAACACATGTGCAACCATCAGGTTTTAAATCCATGGTTTAACCACTTGTCAAGAGTGGGGTCATTAAGAGATGGAAGCAGATGCTTTGTAAAGCAGGAGCAGGGTGGGTAAAAATAAGAATGGTCTGTACTACAGAAATGCTGGCATTCACATGGAATGATTCCAGAAAACCACGGAAAATCCAAATCAGGATGGTTCGATCCGTAATAAAAACTGTATGTGAATGCAGTGTAATACAGTCTTCCCCTCACTCAGCACTAATGATGTAAAACTACCTGTGTGACAGCTTCACTTAATCTCATTTTACATGCGACTTCCTGACTCATGGCTTCATCTAGAGTTGCTTTGCTGTACTCCCTGGTTTTTTTGGCTCTGATCTCCAAACAATGACAAAAAGGAAAGCTTTCATAACAATAAAGTAGTACAACATCAGAAGGGTTTGTATCTGAAGATGACACACATGATATGGTGATTCATTTATCTCTGATGTGGAGGACGAGAGAACAGCAAATATAAAAATAGCATTAAGCAACAGTTACTTGAATATCCATGTCTCTGATGCAATTTTGAAGTTATTCCCGTACTTAAAATGTTCTAATGCACAGCTAGTTTCTACGTATGCTCCTGTTTACAACACACACCTCAGTCAAAGAGGGAATCTAGCTGGGACCTTGACCCAAAGGAGATGTCTACAATGCTGAGTGAACAGGTGGTGTTCCTGTATGAATGCTTTGTATGGTGTTATTGGCGATCCTCTGCAACCAGCACCATGCCAACCTCATTTAACACCTGTGCCACTGCCTCCAGAAGCCAGGTAGTTGTTTTCTATGCATACACAATTCCAACCTGCTGCTACAAAATTCAGATAACCCTGCCTCGAGAGTGAAGTGGAGTTCATAAGTTTTGCTCAGCATTTACAGCGAAGTCTTGAGAGCCGATCAAGATGAAGTGAGGTGAAGATGGCGGAAAGGAAGGAGTGGGAGAAATGGGAGTTCCCTGAGAAAACCCACTGGCCAGATGCAACACCCACAATGTCTCCCACATGTGGAAATCCAGAAATGACCCTAGTGGGACTCAAACCCAATTCGCACTGGTGGGAGGTGAGTAGTCCAACTACTACATCATGGCATCCCATCCTGCTCGGAGACTGGGAACACATAATATAATAGAATTAGACAATCAAGAATACTTTATTGACTTACAAATTAACTACTAAAAATATGAATACATAAAAACATCATTAACTTAGGACTAGACCAAAATTCTAAAAAGAACATTCTTGCAACTTGCTGAAAATGAATTTAGTAAGACAGATATGCTAATAACCATACAATCAACAATACATGAGCTTACAGGTGCATAAAAACGAATTTATAGAGAAATGTTATGTACAGAGTCGAGAAATTCACCAATAGAACAATGAGCATTTGCACTGAGGTAGTCCTTTAGTTTGTTCTTAGAAACGTTTCTTTTCACTTTCGCATAGAAGCTGAAGGTCAGATGGGATTTTGTTGAAGATTTTGATGATCGAGTAATACATAAATTTTTGGTACATGGTCAATGTATTTGCTGGCCAATGAACATAATCTTTTACTCACATTGTGTAAGACTACAATGTCGAATTTAACTGGAAAGTATCTAAGTTATCTGCTAGGAATACAGGTGAAAAGTAAATGTACTGGCAGGGAAGGCTGAAAATTTTTAAATACTTTGTATAATGGTTGACAAGAGCCTACTTTTATTTTGGGTTAGTATTGTTGTGGGTTTCTGTTGATCTGACCACAGGTGTTGGTGATTTAAACAAAAGGTCCTTCCTAAAGGGTTTGGGGGATTGTGAGCTGACCAACTACAATAGTCCTGGTGGTTAACGTCCCCACCTGAGATGGTGGCATGCTCAGAGGTGAGCAGCAAGATACTAATAAGCGCTGTTGGTTACCACAGGTTGGCTACCCTGCAACAGCTTAGATAAGTGAGAGGAAGAGCAGTGTTGTATGCTTTAATATGTGGAAGGAATAAAAAAATTTCGAATTCTCCGATGCGGCTAAACACTACCATACTCTCCCTTTGTCATATCATATAAATGTAAGTACGGCAAAGCTCTAAAAGTCAACACTGCAAGCCTTGTCTGTCATCAGTCATTACTCTTTGCATGGTGAGTCACCTTCTGCATTGTCATTGAGATCTGTACAAATTACACGTCAGTGTGGTGTAAACCCAGGATGGGTTGGACGGTCTACTACAACAGTAGCTACAGCTAGGGAAAGTGGACTTGTCTCTTGATTGGGTTGCAGTCTTTTTCAACAGAATAAAAAGAACCTGTGTACATAAGCTCAGTCTGTTCTGTATCACCTCCTGGTTGTTTCCTTATATCCATGGCTCCCTAGGCTGCAGCACTAATTTTTAATTGGATTTCTTCTGCACACCCAGAGTCTTGTTCGCAGACAGGTCCAAATCACTCAAAGTTCTGAAAGGCTCCAGTCAGCTGCAGCTGTGATGGGTAATAGTCAAGACTACTCACTTCCCTCCAACAAAATCCTGGTGTGATTCCTAGAGGAAGTGGAGTGATTTGGGCGGCTCTTAACAAGGTCTTGAGAGCCGATGAGGGTGAAATGAGGTGGAAATGGAGCAGCACTGGAATGCAAGGATAGGGAACACAGAAGATCCATGAGAAAACCTACCAACTAGAAGTATTCTCAAGTGTGAAAATCCAAAAGTGACCCAGCCAGGAATTAAAACCTGGTTTGCCTTGGTGGGAAGCGAGCACTCACTACACCACTGCAGCCCCGATTCCCGGCAGGGTCACCCAGATTTTTGCTTGTAGGAAACATGGTGGACTTTCACAGGGCACTTCGGCTTGTTATGATGAACTTTGTTTCTAACCAAAGGAGCTCCACACCTTGCTCCACACTTGAGACTAATGCACCTTTGAGAAAAACTTTGTAGTAAATGGTAACAAAAAAAAGTTGCACTGAACAAAAATGAGGGGGAGATGGTGTTGGCACAGCTGACTAGTTCACTATGCCCTTATGTGGCCTGGAGTACGGAGTCACTCAATAGAAAATCCAAAAACCTCTTTATATTAATTAAATTAAATTAATATTGGCCTACTTCAGGAGCAGACTGTGTACAACACATTGGATACAAAGACAGACGTTAATAACATGCTACCCGAAATGCAATAGGAGGAGACACTCGAAAATAAAGAAACTTGACGCATGATGTGTTGGCAACAATAGTTATTAAACTACTTCAGCAATCAGCATAGCACGTGTTGCATCTGGGACAACAGAGTTTGTCATTGTTGGCCGCCACATGACTCCAGCTCGTACTGTATACCTTAGCAAGAATGGACGTTCCAGCCCAGCGATACTGTATTATTGACCGGCCCACTGAAGCTATGTGCAGAAGGCACCAAGTACCACTTGCCCATCACTAGATGGCTCCTGCATATGTCTCATTGCTGTCTTCTATCCTTCTCTAAGCCGGTCGGTGACATCACGCCAGAGAATCTATGCTTTCGCCACCCACCCGCTCAGCGCAACCTCTCACCCTCAAGATACCAGCTAATGAGTACATAGTATAAAAGGAGTCAAGATTCAACTCCGGACCAGTATTCATTCCCCACCGCACCGCCTAGTGCCGGGGAACTGACCAGTCTGCTAATGGCCTGGCTTCATTTCCTCACCACGCTAGCCACCGAGGAACAGACCAGCCTGACTCATCTCAAATCTTTGCTTCCAAGCTCCCCAGCTTACCTTTCCTCTTCACCGCACTTTCAGTGCCGGAGAGATACCTTTCCTAGATCTCTAAACAAGATAATTCCTTTCACGTCCTGCTTAGTAATCCAAGTACCATGCAGAAGAACAAAGTCTAGTCATCTACACCTCTAGATACTGCGACACCCTCTGGGCTGCAATGCGATAGGGAGTCAGATTCAGTTTAAGTTTTTTTCACAGAGCTAATCTACCCCATCCCATTCAGCCTAGTTTTGGGTCACCTCTACCCACTTTGTGAAAATTAGCTTCCCCGACAGCTCACGTATATGCAGGAGGTAGTGTGGCATCACATGTCTATTTCATCTCATGTGAAATAAATATTGTGTTTTACCCGACTGTTGACTTCCACATACCCGTAGACTTTGCACCCATCCTAGTTGCCCTCTTCCCTAAGGGAAATGCAAGTGATCCCGGGATAGTTACTCAATCGAGCTACTACACATATTTTACCACCCACACACATTAGCAAACTGGCCAGCCTTTCTGCATACCCCAATAGGCAGAACGATGCAGCCTGCTCACAGGTACTCAGTCTCCCAACAAAGTTTGTCAGTTCGGTGCTCAAATGTTCCACCACACTTTCAGTGCTGGAGAGGATGTTCCCTGAATTGGGAAGTCTCGGCGGAGGCCTACATAATCTGTCTTCAAACCAGCTTGCCAGTTCGGTGCTAGCCCTCTCCATCGCACTTTCAGTGCCGGAGGGGTCATTCCCTCGATTGGGAAGACTTTGCGGAGGCAGACACACTGCGTAGGAACATTTCCCTGCATTTCACCTCACGGACGTGAGCGTGTCTATTGTGTGAATCCAGAAGCTTTTCTCTAAAAGCAGTGGGATAAGGGAAAAGGTGAAGCAAACGCTAATTGCATCCTGGCACCTACAAGAGCTAACACCATCCCTTGTAGCCTTTATCAACAGTCTTGCAACTCGAGAACAGGCACAGGCCTTTCATCAGCTATCAGTACCTGTGACACCACACATACCGTGAGAATTGTTTATAGCCTCAATTCATGGCAACAGAGAAGTTCAACCATGGGTCCACGAGTTCCTCAGCCAACCAGAACAGCCTCCAACAATACCCAACGCTTACTTGCGAATCAACGTTGCTCTGCCCGTAACGCTATATCACAATGACCACAGCCACCACACTCAAGTACCTGCCGCTCCTACAAGAACCACTGTTAAGCTTCTGCCACACGCTAGCACAGTAGAATCGCGATGAACAGGTATACCAGCAGCAGAACGCAACTTGAAAAGCAAAATATCACTGCTAGAGACCGACTTTGTGCCCTGTCACACAGCTACCCCGCCAGTCCTGTGTACGGGATGCGTTCCAGTCCCTCGCAAAGAATAATTCAACCCCAAACCCTGCGCTCACGTGTCACGTGTTCCGCACGTGCGCAAAGAGGCCAATAATTTGAACGTTCCTATAAATGATAATTTCAGGGTAAAATGTGTTATACTGTCTTTACAGTGTTTAATATGTCTTAAAATGTTTTAAAGTGATTGTACTAATTTTAATTGTTTGGTTACGAATATTCCAAGTACCTGCAGCACCGAGATTAAGAACACTTAATATTCTGGCATGAACGCTATCACAATGAGACATTTAAATAATATTGAAATTTGTAACAAAATTATAGACATGTAAAACAATATCTAATTTAGTTTGTGCCATTTTATTTTCAATAAAATATTTCACTCGCGTGATAGCACTTCCGCTTATGTGAACCCCGTAGGCGGCCATTATAGGTCCGTGCGAAGCTTGTATCTGGACAGTCTGTCGAGGAGAGCTGGCGAGGTAAGACACTGTCACGTGCGCACTACAACTTTTGTTCACTGATTTAGGTTTCCATTGTCAATGTAGTATACCGGTTAATCTTTGCTTGCGTACGTTTTTGCCAGACATTTTCCCCAGCATTAAGCTTCCGCTTTGCTAATTCTTACGCCCTTGTGGTATTTTTAACTTAATCGAGGAGAAGGAGGGGAAAGATGTCGGAGACGTCACGCGACCCATGCATTTGAATCAGACGCCATCTGCCTATTTTTATGGCATTTCAGTGAAACTTCTGCATTATTGCTACACGCCATTTTAAGAGCTTTATTTTTATGTATGTATTTAAGGGTAATTTTCGTGTTTGAATATTTTACGGCAACATCACGTATAACCACGTGGCCGACTGAAGTCAAGTCTCTGTATACGCCATCATTGTGTTTTAAGAGCTTATTTGTATTAACATTGTACATGCAATCATTTATTTCAGGGTTCTATGTATTTTCCATTCAGTGTTTAATGTATTTTTCACGTAAACTGATATTTTTGTATTTGACTACGTGGTCACAGTAATGTTTGATTTCACCGCCATCATGCATGTTAGAAGCCTGTAACGACTCTAATCGTAAAGAGAACCACTTTCTCACCACAAATAATATTTTATCTGCATTTAGTTTGCAGTTTTCATGCAGAACTATTGCAATTTCACCTGCACCACGTGGTCCACTATAAACTTCATCCAGCGGAATCAGCGCCACATAAGCTTGTTTTCACACATGTGTGTATTTTTGTGAATATTCATTTTGTGTCCCATCTTATTTCATGTATCATTCAAGGGTCTATGTAATTGCGTAATTAGTGTATGGTGCAAGTATTACCTGTCCTAGCTGGCTCTGTGTATAGGCTGTCACCACACTAACCACGTGCTGGAGGGCGAGCCCCGATGAGTTTGCGTTAGTGATGCCGAGTAATCACGCATGTTAGTGTGTATTAAGGGTTTTCATTTGTAATTCACAGTGTCCTGTCTTCAGGGAAAAACCGTCAGTCCACCCTAGCGACTGTCGGCCCTCTTCCCTTGTGAAGGGTGTGCTTTCATGCACCTCAGTGAGATCATTTTTTTAGGCATGCACTAGGTTAATTACAGACTGGGGAGCACTCAAGCAAAATTGGCTAGTCATGACAGAGATAATCATTTCATCGGCACGTGATGTGTATAAACAATATCAATAAAAACAAGTCTACAGTGAATTCAATTTTTTATTCAGTAGTGACAGTGTCCTAGCCATATATGTTTGTAAGTATGCAGGGGTTAGACGAACACTCAGAACCCACAACATCCCTGAGAACCCTTAGTCTCAATAGTGCGGTGATTAGGAAGCACTGCTGGCAGCCAAATAACCAGTAAGTATTTGTGTCATCGTTCATCTCATGTCTCACACGACGACGTCAATTGCCATTCCCAAAGGGGGCCAAGTGTGTTTATCCGCATCACGTCATCCCCGTCAACCACGAGAAGATGGTGGAAACCATGCCTGATCGACCGTGAGAAGCCCTCAAGACATCCGCGTCGGCAACCGCGACACCCGCGAGCGCAAGTTACTTGGACATGCCGATCGATTGATGCGTGCATTGTGGGAGATTGAGTGAAAACGGCTTGTTTGAGGGAAGTTGTGGGAGCAACCCTTATGTCAATGCACGTCTAACAACGTCTCTATGCCGTCAGAGCAATGCCTGTGCGCGCACACCGGATGTGATGGGACGAGAACCAAGTGGGCGCAGTGCCAACAGTGTAGGAAAGACTCGCATTCACGATGCATAGGGCCTGCGGAGTTTTCCACCAACCGCGGCGGTGTTATAAACTGTGACGAGTGCCGTAAGACGAACTGTGCTGACATAGCGCCACCGCCAACACCAGAGGTGAAACCCACACCGCCAGTAGTTGTTACTTACACACCACAGGGCTTAACCGGGCCAGATCGCAATATATTACTGCCAACTTTCACAGGACATGACTCAGAAGACGCGGGTACGTTCCTTGCAGTGTGCAAAGAGAAATTGCATAGGCATCATGTGCATAGGGATGACTGGACTGAGGTAACTGCCAACAGGTTAAGGGGAACCGCTGCCACATGGTGGAACTTGGTAAGGGACTATCGAGTCACGTGGGAAGAGTTCTGTAAGAGAGTGCTAGGTCGATTTGACACAGACGGGGATGCTATAAAGGCACAAGCGTGACTGTACCATGAACAGCAACATGAACGTGAAGGCATTGATGAATTTATACAACGTAAACTAGGCTTGTTCAAGCGTTTAAACCCAGGTCAGCCGACACGCGGAGTTTTAGAGATAATTGTGACATTGTCAAAACCAGACATTAGGCAGTTGTTGTGTGGAGCCAGCCGGGAGAGTGTGGAATTGTTTACAAGGGAGACACCTGCCTACGAACAAGATAAGCAGGCGGAACGCAGAGAACAAGTGCCGGACTGACAAAGTGAACCCCGCGGCCTGTACCCCCCACGCTGGTTACCCATTTCATGCAACCGCCGTCTCCTGTCAGGCAGATTACACAGTCGCCACAGCAGCAAGAAAACCGACCCACTACACACGCAAGAGTGTTCCAGGTAACTAACAGTACCGTCAAAGCACTGTCAGTATGTGTTGAACTTGAACGGAAAAATGTCACGGCTGTTATTAACACTGCCGCTAGTCACAACTTTGTGCGTGAGGGTTTAGTACAAGCAATAACAACTAGGGTGCCACCGAGGCGTCTGCAATTCACTACCACCCACCACCAGGGAGAAGCAAAAAGTGTGATGCATGTAACGGTAGGGATTAGAGAGCTGCGTACCAAGTGTGATGCATGTAACGGTAGGGATTAGAGAGCTGCGTACCAAGTGTGATGCATATATTGTGCCGGACTTGTGCGAAGAAGTGATTTTGGGACTGCCATGGCTTGTTGACAACAACGCCATGATAGCACAGCAACTGAATTGTCTGCAAGTAGGGACATGTGGCCAATGGACTGTTTATGTCGTGGGAGAAACACCACCAATAATAACAACTGCTGTGCCGCTTGCTGACTTCGAGCACAAGGTGCCCGCCACACATCAGCAAGGTCTGCAACATCTGCTGGACCAGCATGCCAGTGTATTCCACATTGAGGGGAAGCTGCACCGCACCGACGTCATGGAGCACACGATCATCACCACGCACGAGGGCCTGGTGTACTCCAAGCCACAAAACCCAGGTATTTTCTTTCGCAGTGTCATCAACCAACAGGTATGTGAGATACACAACGATAAAGTTATTGAACCTACACAAAGTCTCTATGATTCAGGTATTACCCTTGCTCCAAAGAAAGCTGGTGAATGGCGATTGTGTCGATTTTAGACCCCTAAATAAGATAACCGTAAACATGCAGCCACCAGTCATAAACATGAAAGACACTATGTCAACATTAGGACCAGTTTCAGTATTCACGTCACTTGATTTAAAGTCTGGATATTGACAAGTGCATATCCGCCCACAGGATAGAAAGAAAACAGCCTTTACTACCCCAGATGGACGTAGATTTCAGTTTGTAGCCATACCATTTGGTTTAAAGTGTGGCCCTGCAACGTTAATGTATTGGATGGATTTATTGGAGACTTTGCGATGGCATATTTGGATGATGTACTTGTTTGGTCTAACAGCTGGGAAGAGCATTTGCACCATTTGAGCCTTGTGTTTGAACGGCTTGAATATAATAAACTTACGTGTAAGATGGGTATGAGTAAAATTGAGTTTCTAGGGCATTACGTAACAGAAAAAGGACATGAACCAGAACAACAACACATATGGGACATTCAAAACAAACCCACACCCAGATCACGTAAACAAATCAGGAAGTTTTTTGGCTTAATTAACTGGTTATGGGAATTTTTCCCAAACTTTTCCGTAATCACTGCACCGTTAACTGCTTTGTTGTGTGAGAAACGTAAATTTGTCTGGACACCTCAAGCCGATCGAGCATTTCAAGACATTAAAATTGCATTTCAGAACTGTAATCCGCTGTTTAGATTCAACCCAGAATTATCTATTGTCGTAAAAACAGATGCCAGTGAAGAAGATATTGGGGCCGTGCTGTATCAGGAGGGAACACATGGGGAAAAACACATCATCAGTTATCACAGCGCAAAGTTTGGAGACGCGGAACGTAAAAATCACGTTAATGAACAAGAATGTTTGGCCATTGTACGCATTGCGGAAGTACCGGCCGTACTTACTAGGAAGGCAGTTCACACTCAAAACTGACAACCAATGCCTTGTATGGTTAGAGGGAATGCATAATGGGAAAAGTAAACATGCACGCTGAGCGCTGTTACTGCAGGAGTATGATTTCAAGGTAGAACATGTGGCGAGAAAAACCAACGAGCTTGCGGACGCCTTGTCCAGGAATCCTTGCTCGAATCTAATGGTAACTGATGATGCAGAGTGGGAAGAGGTGCTACCGCCATGCCGTGCAATACCAACTGCAGAAACGCAAACCCTCGTTGTACAAAACATTGCTGCCACGCCACCTGGTGAACTTGTTTCATAGAATGTACGTTACGTGTTAAAAGAGGTACACACCGCACAAGAAAATTCCCCAGATGCCACACAACGCCGACAACACTGTGCTACACAGAACACTGGAGGGTAGTGGACAGAGAAATACAAATCAAACCACCTGGTAACTGTGCACGATGGCGGACGTATGTACCGAGAGAGAAACGGAAACTTGTGTTAAAATATCCACACAACAGTTTGGAACATGGACATCCGGGATCTGAGCAGACACGAAGAAACGTGCAGAAATGTTTTCACTGGCCAGGGATTCAGGGAAACGTCAGGAAATATGTACAGAGCTGTGTAACACCCGTAAGCCGCAGAGAGCAGATGGCAATGCTCCACAACAACCAAGGCTGCCAACCGAGCCATTCAAAACCATAGCTATCGACATCATGGGCCTGTATCCATGTATGAAAACTGGGGAAAGATTTCTTATTGTTGCCACGGATTTGTTTACCTGTTGGACCAAAGTATTTCCAATCAGCAATGTTCATGCGCACACAGTGGCACAAATAATGCAGAATGAATATTTCCCGAGGTGGGGACACCCCGAATATTTGCTGACGGACTATGGAACACAGTTTGTAGGGTGAAAATGGAGGGAGTACTGTACCAGGTGGGGAACAGAACACCGTACTACCCCAGCCTACCATCCCAGGGCTCATACTAGGTGGGCCAAATTGAACCCGGAGATAATGTTTTGCCTACGGAATAGGGTGAATGCGGCAACCGGCAAAACACCCGCCGAGATGGTACAAGGTTCCGAACTCCGTGCCCCTGGAGCACCCCGTGAAAACCCACCTAGATCACCTGAACAAATCGCCAAACACCAGGCGCAGGTACATGAAGAAGCCAGGGCGAACCAGCTCAGCTATTGTAATTTGTGGGTACAGGATAGCAAGAGGCCGCCACCCGAACTTGTACCCGAGATGTACGTGTATGTACGAGAAAACCATTTATCGGCTGGGGCGAAGCAATAATGTGATGGACTGGCACCTAGATGGACAGGGCAGTGAGAGTATTAGAAAAGATGGCAAATTCCACGTATCTAGTGAAGTTGGGACCCAGACGTGTCACGAAACGGCACTGTGAAGACCTGTGGATAGCCCAACCGTATGTAGGGAAGAGAGGCAAAAAGACGACGTTACGCCCAGTACCGCAGAGAGTTCGGAGAATTTCACCAGGAAGTTCACAGGAGAACAACACTAACACGGGAACACCCAGCCAAAATAGTGAACTGCTATTTGAGGGTTTTGCACCAACTGAACACTCAACACCGAGTAGCGAAGAGGTGGAAACAAGTAGTACCGCAACACCGTTTCTGGGTTTTTCTGTTAATACAGGTAAAAACACAATGAATCAGAGTGAGTTTAAGGGGTTTCCAAGTGTACACGAAGTAAGTGGTAACACCAGTGCACACTTAAATTTTAACACAACATGTGCCAGTGAGTTGAGTTTTAAGGGGGTTCCCCAGGGCACAGCTGAATTTGGTTGTAACCAAAGTGTAAACGTAAACATTGATACCACATGTGAAGGCGAGATGCCCTTTAGAGGCTTTCCAGTTCCTGCAGGGGAGAGCCTAGAAGGGCAAGAGAGTTTGAAAGGGTTTGGGGAAACTAGTAGGGCAGCGAGTGTGACATCAACTGTCAACAAAACGCAACACAGCTCTCGCAAGAGGCGAGCCGAGTCACCACACCATGTACCCACATTGCTGTTCCTGCCTACACCCCCACCCCCTGCAAACGCAGAACAAACCGACGACATCCAAGGCCATGTTTTCTTTGCCATCAATCAGCAACCAGCCGGGCAGAGCCCGCCAGAGCACTGTTGTGTTGTTCGCACCGTCTTGGCCTACGAGGGAGGGGTCGTTTGACGCCGACTAACAGCCAGCAGCGCTAGAGCCCATGACAGCGCTCACCGGTTATGTGTTCCTCACGTGCGCAAAGAGGCCAATAATTTGAACGTTCCTATAAATGATAATTTCAGGGTAAAATGTGTTATACTGTCTTTACAGTGTTTAATATGTCTTAAAATGTTTTAAAGTGATTGTACTCATTTTAATTGTTTGGTTACAAATATTCCAAGTACCTGCAGCACCGAGATTAAGAACACTTAATATTCTGGCATGAACGCTATCACAATGAGACATTTAAATAATATTGAAATTTGTAACAAAATTATAGACATGTAAAACAATATCTAATTTAGTTTGTGCCATTTTATTTTCAATAAAATATTTCACTCGCGTGATAGCACTTCCGCTTATGTGAACCCCGTAGGCGGCCATTATAGGTCCGTGCGAAGCTTGTATCTGGACAGTCTGTCGAGGAGAGCTGGCGAGGTAAGACACTGTCACGTGCGCACTACAACTTTTGTTCACTGATTTAGGTTTCCATTGTCAATGTAGTATACCGGTTAATCTTTGCTTGCGTACGTTTTTGCCAGACATTTTCCCCAGCATTAAGCTTCCGCTTTGCTAATTCTTACGCCCTTGTGGTATTTTTAACTTAATCGAGGAGAAGGAGGGGAAAGATGTCGGAGACGTCACGCGACCCATGCATTTGAATCAGACGCCATCTGCCTATTTTTATGGCATTTCAGTGAAACTTCTGCATTATTGCTACACGCCATTTTAAGAGCTTTATTTTTATGTATGTATTTAAGGGTAATTTTCGTGTTTGAATATTTTACGGCAACATCACGTATAACCACGTGGCCGACTGAAGTCAAGTCTCTGTATACGCCATCATTGTGTTTTAAGAGCTTATTTGTATTAACATTGTACATGCAATCATTTATTTCAGGGTTCTATGTATTTTCCATTCAGTGTTTAATGTATTTTTCACGTAAACTGATATTTTTGTATTTGACTACGTGGTCACAGTAATGTTTGATTTCACCGCCATCATGCATGTTAGAAGCCTGTAACGACTCTAATCGTAAAGAGAACCACTTTCTCACCACAAATAATATTTTATCTGCATTTAGTTTGCAGTTTTCACGCAGAACTATTGCAATTTCACCTGCACCACGTGGTCCACTATAAACTTCATCCAGCGGAATCAGCGCCACATAAGCTTGTTTTCACACATGTGTGTATTTATTGTGAATATTCATTTTGTGTCCCATCTTATTTCATGTATCATTCAAGGGTCTATGTAATTGCGTAATTAGTGTACGGTGCAAGTATTACCTGTCCTAGCTGGCTCTGTGTATAGGCTGTCACCACACTAACCACGTGCTGGAGGGCGAGCCCCGATGAGTTTGCGTTAGTGATGCCGAGTAATCACGCATGTTAATGTGTATTAAGGGTTTTCATTTGTATTTCACCATGTCCGGTCTTCAGGGAAAAACCGTCAGTCCACCCTAGCGGCTGTCGACCGTCTTCCCTTCTGAAGACTGTGCTTTCACGCACCTCAATGAGATCATCCATTTTGGCGTGCAGTAGGTTAATTACGGGCTGGGGAGCGCACAAGCGGAATTGGCTAGTCATGACAGAGATAATCATTTCATTGGCACATGATGTGCATAAACAATATCAATAAAAACAAGTCTACAGTGAACTCAATTTTTTATTCAGTAGTGACAGTGTCCTAGCTGTTTATCTATTGTTTATTTCAGTGATTTTTATTCAAAGTTTAGTATTGCCAATGTGTTTGTAAGTAGCACGGGTAAGACGAAAACACAAAACCCACAACATCCCTGAGAACCCTGAATCTCAATAGTGCGGTGTTTGGGAAGCACCACTGGCAGCCAAATTACCAGTAAGTATTTGTGCCATTGTTTGTCTCGTGTCTCACCTTACGGCGTCAGCGCGTTGGTTGTCCGCTAAACCGAATTGGGGGTAGTTCAGTTTAGATAGTCAGCGTGATGCGAGGGGTGTTGGTTAGCACTCACTCACTCCTGCTTCTTGGGCGATGTGGTCGGGGTAAGTTTCATCTAAATGTGGTGAATTCTGTCTATGCCGGATCTGAGATTATACAGGTGTGCTTCATTGGTCCAGAAGTTGAGGTTGTCCCAGCCAAGACTCACTTCTGTACCGGTCAGAAACCTTTTACCACAGGGTGACACGTATGATGTATGCGGATACAAGGTGTGAAGTCAATTACCAGAACCGGAGCAGGCGTGACTGCCTGACGTCTAAGTTCGGCAGCGCGGTTCCGGTCCACCTGCCTTTCCTGCGTAGGACGGGATAGAGCGATCCATGTTTTGAGATCAGAGTGAGCCAGGTATTGTTCCTTACGTTTTCTAACACTCCTCTTCTCGTGAGGTATAGGGCAAATAGTTCGACAGCCTAGGTGATGCACTTAGACAGGAAGGTTTGACAGTATATCCCAATAGTGACTTGCCGGCACGAGCTCGATAAGAGTCCTCACTGATCCCCCACAGTATATGAGCTGATCAGGGACGTAGAGCAGTGGGGACCGCCAAGTCTCTACTGGTTGTGCATTCACACTAGGTTAAACGGCAAAACTTCAGGCTACGGTCACCGCACACTGACTTAATGCGAATGGTGGGAAATAACCTAAGTCTGTCGCCCCTCCCAGTGTGAAGGTGTTTCTAGTGGTTGTGGCGTCGCTCTTTCTCCCCCACGAGCACAGACTTAGTGCTAATGTACAATCAGGAAGAAACAGGTATCCGTCTAATATGTATATCTTCTGACGTGCAAACACCTGGAAGGGTTCACAGTCAGGCTAACTCAGTATAAATAAATCTCTTGGTTCCTGTCGGCAGTGCACGACGTATTCTGTCTCCAACCTTCAATTCAAACAAATACCCTGCAAATGAAAAACAGAAAGGTAGAGAACAATGAGTGTTTATTGAATGTTCAATAAACACGTGACCCGTGCTACCTCCTACCAAACTGTGGAGGGATGAAAGTAACTGCAGTGCCAGGTGTAGACAACCTGTTTCTAAGTTAAAATGGGAATAGCTGGTTCTAAACGAATACAAATTAGTTAAAATTAAACTGCTATGTAAAAGGTGTCTAGAGGAGACAAAGTGAAGTTGAATACGCATGTTCGTGTTCGTTGGTCGTCGAGACGTAGTAAGTAGCCCCTGGGGACATACTTGAAGTTTCCAAGATTTTCAGAGGTTCCAACACTGAGTCAGCGCAGGATTTCTTGAGAGAAGATGCGTAAGAATGACTCCCGAGCCCAGCAGTGTCCTGACTTATATAGTGGAAGCTTGTAGGCTGCCGGCGTGGGCTGCGGGGAGGGCGTGACGTCCTTCTACCCTGGTTGGCGTGGAAAAACTCTGGTCAGTGATTCTGCTTCGTGCCTCGTCAGTAGCGCTCGGCCTTGCCCGAGGTCTGGGCAGCTTGTAGGCTCTCAGCGCAGGTAGGGGGGTGCCTGCTGGGTTGCGTATCCTTGAGATGAAGAGAATTTACTCTTTAGTTCCTGTTGCCTGTAGGGTAGGCAACACATCACCCACATCTGTAGCAGTGGAAGTAAGTACTCTTGGCGATAAGTCATAATCGTAGTAGATTAGTTGTATAAGTGGCACGCATCAAACTTTACCCGAATATCTGAATCTGGAACCAAATCAACCCACAGATATTAGAGTTTAACTCCAGCAGGTTTTGAAGAACAAAACAGTTCCATTTCAAACGAAATAGTATGCAAATACCAATGGTTGCATTCAATTACAGGAGTAAATGTTGTAACGTAAGTTTCTACTATAATCGTTACAGTCAAACTTTTCAAGACAAAACTTTGGTACAACAATGTGATTCAGCATTCATAACTAAAGGATACAAAAACTGGAAGAAAGCTCTGGATAAATTCAAACTTACAGGTAGTATTAAGTTACAAGCAAGTAACAGATGCCTTACCTTTAAATGCACAGTTGAAAAAGAGCTTAGTAGCAAAACAAGAATATGCTAACAAATATAGGATAAAAATTTTGGGCACTGTGAAATTTCTTGCTCGACAAGGACTGGCATTAAGGGGACACCAGCTAGATGAAGGCGAATTTCAACAACTACTGCAAATGAGAGCCGAAGGTTGCCCAGAACTTAAGACATGGCTGAAAAGAAAGCATTACTGGTGCAGTCCAGAAATAAAAAATGAGATGCTTCAGTTGCTGGCAAATTAGCTGGTAAGGTTGGTTTCAGCCATTCACACACAAAATCTAGTTGTGTACGCTGTCATATGTGATGGGACACGTGATGTTTCACGGAAGAACAAAGATGTATCTGTCTGATATACGTAGATGAACAGTTAATAAACCTAGTAGAACTATTCATTGGACTGTGCGATGCTGACTGTACAACTGGCAACGCAATTTCAAACATAATATCTGATGTTATGTTAAGACTAAAGCTTTTGGTATCACTTCTAAGTGGACAAGTATATGATGGTGCATTAAACATGAGTGGCCACAAGAGAAGTGTACAAGCTTCAGTAAACGAACAACGACCACTTGCACCATACTACAAATCTTGTGCTGCAGGATTCCTGTGGTACATCATATGTAATTAAAAACTCACTGCAGTTAGCTCAAGACATAAGTGTTCTTTTCAGTCAGTCACTGAATGCTAGGCATGAGCTGAAAAAATAATGTATTTAATTAGATTCTGGTGCTCCAGTAAATAATATTGTAAGCATAAAACCTTTATGTCCAACACGGTGGGTTTATTGAAGAAGTCAAATGGATAGAATTTTACAAAATTATTGTTTACTCCTTGACACATTGAAGCAGTTTGTTTGGAAAAACTCTCATCCTCATGGCTTGTTGGAAACTTCCACCACAATACTGGATCTTTTAATGGCTGAACACATAACTGGAAAACTATAAATTCTTAACAAGGCCTTGCAGGGTCCACAACAGATTCTTGCTGGCATGGGGGAAGCAGTTTCCTTAATCAAAAACTCCATCATCACGCTCAGATCCGAGGACGAATTTCCAAATATTGTGGTTGAGACAGACATATTTACCAAAGAGAATGACCTAAAAGATTTGCATATCCCAAGACAAAAGGAAACCACCAAATTGATTCATTGGCCAGCTGAAGTTTTTCAAGCAAGAACTGCTGAGGAATATTATCGCACTTAATGGGCTAGATACCAGGTTCAACCAAGGTGATATAAAAAATATGCAGATTATTGAAGACATTTGTTGGAATGATAAATTAGTGATGACATAGCATGTTACAGAAGTAGACACTCAGTTACTAAAAAGTGAAGTAGAACTGTTTTTGAGCAAGTATAAACAAAATCCATAAACCATATTTGGAATGTTCTTTTGGAATCTCCAGTAGAAGACCGGAGTCTTTTTCCAAACATAGAGGTTTAGTATGATTACTACTGGTTGTACCCATTTCATCTTTGCTCAACTGAAAGAAGTTTCAGCTCTCTACGAAGGCTGAAAACATATGAGGTGCATTTTTTAAACACATTTTATTTGTTTTTTCTAGTGAGATGTTTCTTAAATAATGAAATTATGCAAGTTCTGGTTTACAAATTTAATTTCAGTAAAGGAATAGATTATATTCAGTTATATATTTGTATGTATGTCATTCATATGTCATTAACCATAGATATTTACTTTTCTATTCCAGACCGACCATGATGCAGGCAAGACTTAATCATGTGGCAGTGCTTAGTGCTCATTAAAAGGACTTGGATTTACTTGACCTCAACACCATTGCATACCAGTTTATAAATCGGAGTGAGAGAAGGTGATGTAGCAGAAAGACTGATGTTTCCTTTTATACATTTGAATATCCTACAATGCAATGTTTCATTAAAGTTACATTTTTTATAGTCAGATGCTGTTTACGACATGTTTGCGAAGATTTTTTTGTGCAGAGTTGCAGCTTTTATCACAGTATGTAAACTCATGTTTTGTACCACTATTAATTATATGTATTCACTATATTCTATGCCACAACTGAAAACAGTGGTAACAAAAAATATATTATAACAAAGGTATGTGTGTATACAAGGACAATGTTATAGTTGATGTAAATATTTTATGTAAAGAATGGTGTCTCCCCCCTCCCCTTTCCCCTTTTTAAGAACAAATCTACAACAGTGCATATATAACATCATACTGTTGAGCCCTTTGTCAACATAAAATACGCTGACCTCTGTAAAAAAAGATATTGTTCCCTGGGAAGCCCAGAAGTCATAATACTGTACAATTATCATAACCATTTAAACAACATTGGTAATGATCCATGAAGAGAGTAAAAGAATAGTCATTTGGGGTAACTTTGTAAAACCTGTCTAACATAATTTCAAAAGAAGGATCATAGATCCTCTACACACAATCGGGTTCTTCATAAATAAAACTGTTAGCCTTTAAGAATTCATCGAAGTGGGAGGCTGCAAAGACTTTATTTCAAATGTAAATGTACTGCGCAAAGTTCAGCATAACTGGTGAAAAGTTATCCCAAATAACTGTACATAAATGAATGGAATGCACACATACCAGATGTTCAGGTTGCCGTCAAAATCTCCTGTGGCGAGCTGCCTGTCCCTCAGGGAGGACGCCCCGAAACACCCACACTTGAAGGCCTTGCTCTTCTCTGCCTGCATGTGCACCAAACAGACTGGGGTTTATTATTATCCGTTCAGTGACCACATCACTCTGCTTATGTCAATGCAACACCTATTCAAGGGGGATGCAATGGTGTACAAGTCGGACTACTCACCTCCCACCAAGATGAACTGGTTTTGATTCCCGGCAGGGCCACCTGCAGTTTCACATGTGGGAAACTGCAGGGGCACCAGGAGTTTCCCACGTGGGAAACATGGCGGACACCCTTGTTTTCTTGACAGCCTTGTTTTCTTCACAAGCATTTTATAGTTGTGTGTATATAAAAATACCTTATTTTTTGTTAAATTGAACTTTTACTTATTTTTTGGTGTATAATTTATAATATAAAAAACCAGTGACCAAATAGGTGGTTTGGTAATATAGGGTGAGGCACCTATGGCAGGGCACCTGAATAACACTGCCACTTTTCGTGGTAGAAGAAAATGTTTCAGACAAAAGTTGCTTGGGTTCAAAGCGATAATAAATTCATATAGGCTATTCACTGTAACGTGAGCACTTTTGAAAGCCCTCTCATTTGGTATAGTAGTCAATAGATTCATTTTATTTTAACCTTAGACTTTAACTTCCAAGTGCAGTGGAATATACACAATGTGTTTATTACTTACATGGCAATATTTATTTTAAAAGGTGGTTGAAGGATAAAAAATGGCTGAGGAAAAAGTAACTAGGGCCTCAAAAGTGCTCCTTTACCATGAACAGCTTTGAGTAATAATTTCCCCATACATGGCAGGGTAAAGAAGATACAACGGTCAACTTCATTAATTTTAATGGAATGATAATTTCTATTAACACACCTCTATAGAGCGTATGAAGATGTGACAAATACAATAACATTTGCCGCAATTATTGGAAGACATCCCACTGGACATAAGGCAATCCATGTGGTACCAACACAACGGATGTCCTGCTCGTTCTACACAGAGAATTACAACAGTTCTTAACAGAACTTCCGGTGGCCGTTGGATCGATCGATCTGGAAAAACGAAATGGCCTGCACGTTCCATTGACTAAACGTCTATGGACTTTATCTATGGGGAACATTAAAGCAAGAGGTCTAAAAAGACCACCGACGACTCCCGAAGACATGGAAAGCCATATAACACGAGTTTGTTCTGCGATAAGTCCAGATGAAATTTTATGTGCGGTATTGTCTGCTCAGAATCGCTTTACAGTATGTATCAATAGACAAGATCACAAATTTAAACATCTGTTATAATAAAATAATAAAGGAAGCATAGTCTGAGGCTGGCACTTGTTTCAAGAAATGCCAACAACAGGACAGCACTACGTCAGCTCACTGTTCCGTGCAGTGGCACAGTTTGCTTCGTCATTGACCTTCAGCGATCTTGAATGACTAGCAAATGTCATTGTATTTATTACATCTTTATATGTACTTGTCGAGGGGTGTTAACAAAAACTATCATTCCATCTAAAATAACAAAGTTGACCTTTGTACCTTCTTTACCCTCCCACGTACGGGGACATTATCATTATCAAGTTATTAGTGACTTGGAACCAAGAAACTTTTGCCTGAAACATTTTCTTTTACCACTGAAAGTGGCAGTGTTATTCAGGTGGCCTACCTTAGGTGCCTCATCGTGTATATTAATTAGTAAGGAATAGTTTTTATGCACAATGTTATTACATTGCGGGCACACAAATGCAGTGTACTGTCCCTTAGGTGTAGTTTCCTAGACTCTGTTAAGCTTTGTTTGCATAAGTGGGAGGAATATATTGAAAATAGAACTTTAGCAGGCTTCAGAAAAGTTGGAAGTTACCAAGAATGGACTACTTTGAAGTGGACGTTTGAATGTTTCGGGAATTGAGGATCAGATTTGAGTGAATTCTCTGGACATGTGCATTTTTTGAGTTGTAACCAAAGTTTTGCCTTGTCTTATTGAGTATTTGGTTGACTGTGGTGTTAAAGAGTAATTGAGTTGACCATGGTCTGCAATTTTTTCCATGGTAATGGTCTGTTAGGGCTTGTATGAGTACTAATAAATATAATAATGTGCAATGCAGCATTAATAAATAATTTTGGAATAAGAAATGGCTTGAAGGAAGTCATTTTTCTGTTAAGTTGCATTGTTGCAGCCACACAAGCGAGGCAAATATGTTAAGTTCTTGTGCATAAGTTCAGAGAGCATGGATTTGTGTTAAGATAATTTTCTAGAATTGTGGCTTTTTTAAAAACCGGAAAAATAATACCTGGATATGTTAGGTATGATTATTACTAATCACAATAGGAATTCTGGAGGGGCTCCACATAGTTTGCAGTACAAAAATTAAATGTGATAGTGAGGAGGGTTATCAATATTGCTGTGTTTATGCTAATAAAACACGTGTAATTTATGTTGAATATATTTATATCGGATCGTAAAATTGTATTAAAAGTGGAAATACTTTTTTAACAAATTTTTAATGTATGAAACGTCTTTCACAGGGTATATTATACCGCGAGGCTGAGGTTATACAGGTAAGCAACACAAGTATTAAACAGTGTTGGTATATTATGTATTTCTGGTGAATTACTGAAGGCTTACCTTGTCTATATTTACTTACTTGATTGATATTTAAGGGTGCTTGATGATACAGTAACTAGAACGTTGAAAATAAAATAGTTAAATATACGAGCAGTACGTTCTGTTTGTTTACTTTGGGCAACATGTTTGACGTACAATGTGTGGTACTTGTACCTTAATTTGGCCTTGTGTACTGTGATGAGGTAGTAATGGTATGAAATGTACTAAAATTTTGTGTTAGTGTACCATTATTTTGCACACCGCGTAGTATGACAGAATATCAGTGATCGATCAAACCACTACGTCAGAGTTGGAATGTCGGAAGTTGCTGAACGATGTGTGATGTTTGTAAGGGTCATAGTTTTGCAAAAGAGTGCTTAAAAGCATGTTTTATTCCAATTAATTCAGTTGGGCATGTTAAATCTAATAACTGTGCAAAAATACGAGTGTTCTGTGAAATTATGATATTTGTGCAGCGATTTGATTGTATGCAGAATCAAATGGAATGTTACAATGTGTGTATGGCGATGTAGTCTGTGAGTCTGTAACAAAATTAAATTTAACTTAATGATAGAGGGGAGGGTTATAAAAGACAGGGAAATTGCAGGTTAAAACAAGTGAAAAATATGTACATAATATTTAATGATGATAATACGTTAAATTGCAAAACGACCTAACCGAACAATACCTAAACTGACAATATTACCCATACAATTTATTAATACGATAGTGAGGAGGGCTGTAAACATCTGGGAAAATGCAGCACAAAATGAGTGGAAAATATGTAAATTTTTGTAATAAAATTGTACCCCGCAATAATGTTCTTCCATTTCATAGCCCTTCCCAGTATTGTATTTGTAACTTGTATTGGCAATATTGTCAATGTATGTATTGTTCGGTTAGATATTTTTGCAATTATGCGAGTTTTTGTGATAAAAATTATGATTATATTATGATTATCATGATTCTGGTTTCAGCTTGATACAGTATTTTAATATTTCTTCTTCTTTTATACTCATTCTCATTTTTTGGGGTTCGATCTTGTATCATTTTAAAATATGATTTTTGCTTTTTTTTAACTGCTTCTGAAACTTCTTCATTCCATATTTTGAGTCCTGTTTTTCTTCTGAATTTCTTTTTCTTTCTGATGGCTTCACGGGTTCCTTTCAATATTGCTGATGTTATAATTTGCCATTCTTTGTTGACATCCTTACTTGTTGGATTTTCAAGTAAGTACTGTTGTAATCGGCTTTGGTATAGATATCTTATTCCTTCATCTTGTAACAGATAAATCTTATAAACTTCTTGATCTTTTTGTACATTTTTGTTCAACCTTTTACTCCATTTGGCAAGAATTTTTATTTTTGAGATGACAAGGTAATAATCTGAATATACATCACTACCCGTATGCACTCTGGTGTCTACTACATCGGGACCCAACTTTTTATTGACCATCACATAGTCAATAATAGATTGTTGTCCTCTCGCTATCCATGTAATCGTATGAATATCTTTTTTCTCAAAAAAGTATTGGTAATTTTAAATTGGTTGTAGGATGCAAAGTCTGTCAATAAGATTAATAAGTTCAATAGAAGACTATGTGCATGGTAGACAAGTGATGGCTTATAAGATTATGAAACACCTTAGCAAAGAGTAAAGGGAAACTGCTAACATAAATGTAATTGAAGAGGAATCGTGGATAAAGCACTACATACAATTATGGTATAATGGAAATCACAGAGAGAAAGAAAAGGATGAAGGTACAGATAATACTGATATTAAAGAAATTGTTCTTATGGATATAGAGGAACTTGATGTAGCATTGAAATCATTTAAAAACATAAAAGCTCCAGGGCTGGATAAAATTAATTTAGAACTGATTAAATATGGGGGAATGATTCAAAAATTCAGGTACTTACATTTAATTAATACATGTTGGAAAAGGAGAATCATACCAGAAGAATGGCAGAAGGCAAAAGTCATTTCACTTTCCAAAAAAGGAGATAGAAGTTCATGAATTAATTGAGGAACTTGTTTTTTAAATACTGGATATAAAATATATGCAAAAATAATAAAAAACAAGCTTCATGTAATAACACATCTTCTTTTATTGGAAGAATGATGTGGATTTAGGAAAGGAAGAACCAGTATTGATAACATATTTTGCCTGAAACAAATACTGGAGAAGAGAAGAGAATTTAACTTAAATACTTATATGGTTTTTGCCGATTATGAAAAAGCCTTCGATAAAGTAAATAGGGAGTAATTATGGAATACAATGCAAAAGAACGGATAACCAAAATATGTGATTCAAGTTATCCAAGATATGTATAAAAGAACAAAAATTGTATTCGATTTGGAATATAAATTAACAGAAGAAATATCAATTAACCAAGGCGTTCGTCAAGGTTGTAGTGTCTCTCCAACCCTCTTCAATATATACATATAGATGACGTAGTTAACAAATGGAAGGAAAAGGTTCATCCTGGAATAAAAATAAGTAATAACACATATATTAATACTATTTTATTTGCAGATAATCAATTTATTCTACAGGAAGATGAAGATGGACTCCAAAAATCAATGCATATATTAAATGTAGTTAGTAAAGATTACAACTTGCAATCATCTCATACAAAAACAAAAGTTATGGCAAGGGAAGTATCCTATCAGAGCTAAAATAGTGATTGACAATCAATTGATAGAACAAGTCTCCAGTTTTACTTACCTTGGTTGTGAATTATCCTTTAATGAAGATAACAAAGTGAAGAAGAAGCTTCACCGATTTCATTATATGTGTGGAACAATTCAACGAACACTGAAAGGTAAAGTCCGACAGGAGACCCAACTAAAATTTTATAAAACGATGGCTGTACCGGCTCTGATGTATGGTAGTGCAACGTGGGTAAATAAAGTACAAAACAGAAAAAAATAAATAAAATCATCCGAAATGAAGTTCCTTAGATCAGTGATAGGATATTCCCTGAAGGACAGAAGAAGGAATGAAGAAATTAGACAACAACTGAATATATTTTCTTTGAATGATAGAATTTCCCAAAAAAAATTAAATTGGAAAGATCACATTCTAAGGATGGCTAACAACAGTTTTCCAAAGATTGCTCTAGAATACCATCCTACTGGAAGAAGAAATATTGGCTGACCCATGAAGAGATGGTCTGAAATCCGAGGTCGGAACAGGCTAAGAACCTATCTTTGAAGAGGAAGTAAGTAAGTATTACGATTATCATGAAAATATGTTAAATCACAAAATGACCTAACCAAACAATACTTAAATTAACAATATTACCAATACACACCCACATGTTACTGTGATAATGTATGATATTCAAGCGTAGCAACATCACAGGGAAAAATACTGTACAAGCGTAGCCAAACATTACGCACCGAGACAGAGGCCCAGCCCCAGCAGGAGAGTACTGAAGCGAAGCGTCACGCACCAGTGAAGCTTCGAGTTTCCCCAGAAATAACTTTCAAGCGTAGCCCATACGCATTGAAAAATGAGTGTGTGTGTTTTGCAATTTAATGTATTTTCGTGTTATTTGTGATATAATCCTAATATTGCATCACAAAAATGCTTTCAATTGTAAAGAGATGTAACCAAAACAGTACCTAAATTGACAATATTGTCAATACAAGTTACAAATACAATAGTGGGGAGGGCTATGAACTGGAGGGAAACAGTGGGGTAAAATTTTATCATGAAAACGTACCTATTTTTTATTTGTTTTAACCCGCAAATTTCCCTGGTCTTCACAGCCCTCCCCACTATCATTTTTGGGGTTTCTAATGGAAATATAATGATGCCCCTACTAAATTCTTGTTCTGAATTATTAGTAGAATGGAATTATACCATTTTCTGAAAAACAATACCTGGATATGTTAGATATGATTATTAGTAATCATAATTACTAGGAATTTTGGAGGGTCTTCAAGCAGTTTTCTGTAAAAAAAAAATAAAATGTGATAGGGAGGAGGGTGGCCAAGATTGCTGCCACACATTTATTCTATAAAATACGTATAATTTATGTAGAATATATTTATATAGGTTCGCTGAACTGTTGTACATGTAAAAATAACGCTTGCAACTAATATTTAATGCGTAAAACATCATTTATGTGGTATATTTATAGCACGATGCTGATGTTTATACACGTAAACAATACAGGTATGGAGCAGTGTCGGACATTATGCAATTCTGGTGAATAACTCAAGGCTTACCTGGTCTATATTCAAAAGAGAATAAAACTTATCACTAGTAGAATAAATATAGATAACGTAGATGATACAGAGCCGCATTCAGAGACTGTGTTTATCTTTGGAGGCGATGTAAACTGCCATGTTATTAACACTACACTGGCCGCATATACAGCTATGTTATTTTAATACACTGCGTGTTTGCATATACCATCATGTTGGTTGACGTCAGATGGATTATGGAAAATTGCGGGGCATTGGTTTGCGCTGGTCCTGTCCGAGGTTTCGGATTAATGAGTGATTAAAAGTGTATTTTATTGCAATTCCTGTTGTTTGAAATGTTAAGTCTAATAATTGTGTGAAATGACAAGTGTTTCTATGCTATTATAGCAAGGCAAAAGGTAAATTATAATATATGTGCGGTGATTAGTGTGTCTCTGTAGTATGGTCAAATCGATCAAAGTTGTGGAGTGCGTATTTGTATATGCCGTATGAATGGCAAGTGATTTGGTGAGTACTGAATAAATTAAATGAATTGTTTGGGAAAAATTGTTTTCGGAAAATGGTATAATCCCACTCTAGTAATTACACAGAACACAAATTTACTAGGGGCATCAACATTTGACCAATAGAAACCCCAAAAATGATAGTGGGAAGGATTGTGAAGATCAGAGAAATTGTGGGGTAAAACAAGTGAAACATGTATACATAATTTAATATTTATTGACAAAAATATGTTGAATTACAAAAATATTATACAAGTAAAGCCACCATACATTATGCAACGAACCAGAGTCCCAGTGCCAGCAGGAGAGTAAATTCCCAAAACGGTGATTCAAGGTGCACCGGCAATTTTCTTTGGATGGTGGCGTCAAGCATCAGCGAAACGTGGAGTTTCCCCACAAATTATTTTCAAGTGTAGCCCCCTCCCACTTAAAAATACTGTACAAGTGTAGCCGAACATTGTGCACCGAGCCAGAGTCCCAGCGTCAGCAGGGGAGTAAATCCCCAAAACAATGATTCAAGGTGCACCGGCAATTTTATTTTGGTGGTGACGCAAAGCGTCACGCATCAGCGAAACCTGGAGTTTCCCCATAAATTATTGTTGTGTGACGCCTATTTACACAGTGAAATAATGTGTGTTTTGCAATTTAACATATTTTTTTTACTATTTGTAATATGTATTACTGTAATATTGTCTGATGAAAACATGTTTAATTGCAAAAAAATTGAACTGAACATGACCTAAATTGACAATATTACCAATACAAGCTACAAATATGATAGTGAGGATGGCTATGGAATACAGGGAAATAGAGGAGTTAAAGTTTATAATGAAAATTTACTTATTTTGTATTTTTGTAACCCCACAACTTCCCTGATCTTCATAGCCCTCCCCACTATTGTATTTGTAGCTTGTATTGGTAATATTATTTGGTTAATATTTTGTTAAGGTTTTTTTGCAATTTAATGTCTTTTTATGAATAAAGATTACTTTATTTACATATTTTTCAGCCATTTTACCCCACAATTTCCTTGATCTTCATAGCCCTCCCCAATATTGTTTTTCAGGTTTCTATTGGTCAAATGTTGATGCCCCTAGTAAATTTGTATTCTGTGTAATTAGTAGAGCAGAATTATACCACTCTCCGAGATTGTTCTTTTTGGAAAAGCTCTTATTCTTAAGAATTACCCCCTTAGGTATTTGAAGCGATGTAATTATTTTTTTAATTATTTCTAGCCCACGGGGGGGGGGGGGTAGTGATGGGCAAAATTGAATGAAAACTATTTGAATATTCGATTGTTGCTGAAAAATCGAGTTTTCGATTTTTGTCAGCGGTATTAATGAATCATTCGGTTTGAAGTTTTCCTTCTCAAAAACAGATGGCACTAGGTGCACTACAATATTTACATATTATTAAGGTCACCAGCAAGAATTGCAATAATCAATTATTGACATTTGACTTTTTGCCATTTTGTACAAAGATTTAAAATTTTCTCTTTGCATTTTTTTTAAACACAAACTAAGGGAAGCAAAAATTCAACCTAACATTCACTTTGTTAAATGAAGAATAATTTGCTTCACTCATGCGAATGTTCATTCGTTTCACTCGAGCGGATATTCATACATTATCTCAACAAAGTAAATGTTTCATTCAAAGATCAGGGAAACTAACGGCAGCTATTGCAGTAATTCGGTTTTTGAAAATAAATTTTATCTATTGATTTCATTTTTGTAACTTTTCGTGAATTGCAAAGAGCTTTTAACTCGTCAAAATACTTGAGAAAATTGTGACTGAAAAGAAAATAGCGTAAAAACCTTCTGTTTCATTTTAAAAGGTTTACGACAGCTCTGAAATATACATACAATAGGACAAAAAATGATTGAGTACTTAAAATGTTACCTTTTTCAAATACAAATAAATATTATAACACTTCTTTATGAACACAAGTGTCATAATTTCAGACAAATATGCCATTAATTTACTCACTTCAAAAAAGTACTATCGAATTGTTTTCTTGTGGCTGGATTTTTGTCTACTAAATTCGAATGAACCATTCATTTTGAATTTTTCCTTCTCGACAACAGATGGCAGTAAAAGCACATAACTATTTACGTATATTTTTCACTTCGTTAAGAAACAAGATGCAACTTTCTGCAAATCTTTTGAATTCAAATTTAAATATACCTATATTATGCCTTTCATTTCTAAGCACAGTTTATTGTGAAACTTATGTTGTGATATTACTAGGTACCATTCTGCTAAAATATTATAATAATGCCATACCACATACCCAGGTTTTTTACAGTAAAAACTAAAAAGGGTAAATATAACATGTGGGACTGGTACACTTTTGACAAAAAGGAATCCATTGTTGGCAGATTGTTTATTAATAGTTCCAAACATATAATACTGTATAGACAGTAGACACGCATATACATTACATACAGTATATATAAACACACACCACACAAAATTCGACAATTTCTCCAACAATGGGTACTCATTACTGTTATTCATTGCAATGAGACATTTTTCATGGAAAAGCAAACAATCTTCTAATTGTAACAACAATTCTAGAAATCAAACTACTGTATGTGATAAAATATAAAGTAACTCTGTACAAATCAGCTGATACTATAGCAAAATCATTTTAATAACACTCGTATTCACAAATAGCATATCTACAATTTATGTGGTACTTATGAAGAACAATAAATATAATACAATATATTAAGTTACTGTAATCAGCCTAAGTTGAAAAACATCTCACGTATTCATTTTCAAAAATATTAGTTTATCTACAAATTGAGGTGATAGCCTGTTTCTTCGGGCACACAGTATCTGCCCTGCTTTAGAGAACACTCTTTCAGCTGGTACGGACGTGGCTGGTATGCATAAATATTTCATAGCTAAATGATGAAGTTCTGGGTACGCATTTTGTTATGCAGACCAAAATTGAATACCATTCACTTTCCTGTCAAGGTATCTTTGCATCATTACTATGCTATTGCTGACCGGAGTTGTTGATTTCATACCTGCAACTTTACTGTCAAAATAGCTCCAAATGGAGGCTTGCCCCATCTCATTGGTTTCCAATCCACCACCAGATGAAATTATTTCTTCCATACCTTGGTCTTGTCTGCACAATTCTGCAAACTCATCCATAACACACTCGTGTGCATGTTTTGCATTTCCATCTAAACCAGAAGCAGCTTTCTTAAACCTTGGGTCAAGCAGGGTAGCTGCCGATGATATCTTGTTACTCTATCAGAGACTGAGACGACTAGAAAAACCAGAAAGAAGTGAAGTTTGAAGTTAATTGCGGTTTCATTTTGAGTGTTTATATTCTTAATTAACACTTGTACTCCACTTACAAGTGGTATTGCCATTGATAGGGTTGGGTATTTATCTCCAGAAAGATCAGCTGTCTTAACTTTAATGGGTTTCAGCAGAGGAATGCTCTCACTAATTATTTCCCATTCAAAAGCATCCATTGTGTCTGGGGCACGTGGCAAGGATGCAATTGCTGCGGAAAGGGGCTCTCTTAATGCAAAGATTCTCTCGAACATCAGTAATGTCGAGTTCCACCTCGTACAGATATCTTGATTTAATTTTAGTTGTGAGAGGCCCATTTGACTTTGGATGCTACGTAGTTAATCTGCTGCAATGGAGCTAATCTTGAAATGAGTCACAAGTGCCCTACAATTTTTTGCTATGCAGGACAGTTACACATTTTCATTTATTGCATCAGTGGCGATTAAATTGAGCGTGTGTGCAACACATAGCAGCTGAGGTTTCTTCAGTAGTTCAACAGCCTTTTTTACATTAGCTCCATTATCGGTGACAATAGCGACTGTTTTAGATAACACACCCTATTTAGAAATAATGTCATGAATACAGGCTGCAATGTTCTCACTTGCATGACTATCTCTAATTGGTATTGTTGAAAGAACAAGCGAGTGCAATGTGCTCTCTGAAATGCAGTGTGCTGTAGCTGTTAGGTATAATGTAGCATTTTCTCCTGTCCACATATCTGTTGTTACAGCAACATAAGATGCAGCATGCAGAGTATCAGCTACTGTTTTATGCACATTGTTGTACATGTCAGGTAAGAGTTTAACATCTTCCTGCTTGGAGGTGTATATTTTGGTTCCAGTTTCTTAGAATATTCTAGAAACCTCTGATTTTCAACAACTGACAAGAGCTGGAGATCTATTACTATCATTTTTACTAATAATTTATCTATTTCAGACCTGTGTGCTTCTGTAATATCTTTACATGTGGAACCATAAAGTCTGAGTTGCTTGGGCCGCTTCGCATGTTGCCTTTCAGTATTTAAGTCCATTCAGGCTTTCTTCTGCCTTTTGGAATCAAACCTTAGAAAAATCACCCTACGCATAATATGTCAACCTGTTTTTCCAATAACTTGTATTCCACAAATATTAAACACTGTGATTAATTGTAGAGTACTGTATTATTGAATAAATGAAACTTTACCTTAGTATCATATATAAATTGTAATATTTATTTCGTATTAAATATGAATTAACAACAGTGAGAGCAGCGACGTATTGGCAATGTCCGGTAAGAAATAGTTCACAATTACAATATTTTTTAACCTCGTTTTTATGTATACTATTTGCAAGTTAAACGTTGCCAATTGATATATTTGTATTGTTAGATGGCACCGACGGAAACACATTTAATTGCTGCAGTTAAAAACATCAGCGCAAATTCCCGAGCATAGGCAGCTTTTTTTTCTGTCCGGAATAAAGGTTCAATGCACGAAGCAGAGCGTGTCACTCTCTCTCTCGTTCTCTCTCTCTCTCTTGGGAAGATTGTACCACCTGTGTATCAGGAAAAATATACATTTTGTTATTTCTAATTTCAGCACATTTCGTACTAATTACAGCAATAATAATGATGTTTGAGATTGTAATTAACAACTGAAACGAGATGTATATGTTTAAATACGTATTATATGTTATTTAGATGCAACGACATATTTTAGATGCGATGGCACAATACAGCTCGTTTTGTGACACAAATCCAGCAGGTTGGCAGACGTGATGTGGAAAGGAGAATCTAGAATTTGATCAACTTTCCCCTAGTTCGTGCCACGAGCTTGTCCCAATATGGCGGGTGGAGGGTGATTATACCATTTTTATAGTGCCTTGCGATTTTCAATGGTGTGACGACGTCAATGACACTGCATGTTTCTGAACGAAGCACCAAGTTCTTACTCATGTTTTTGAAACATCCTAGGGAAGTTACAATGTTGTGATAAATATGTGTTACCACGGCAGGGATAATTAATATACTGTAACGAGTGTTGAGATCGCCACGTGTGCAAGGGCGTAGCTGCCATCAGTCTACGATGGCTGTGTTGTAATCGTTGCGCAGGACAGATGTGTGTGGAATTCAAATATGTGCAAAGTTCATACGTTTTAACCATGAACTGATGTAAAGACGAAGTTAATTATTTATATTCAAGTCCGTTTATCACAACGATGTACCTTCGAGCTTGGTGTTTGAAACACAGTTGTGTAACGTGTTTACATTTCTGTAATTTGAATGTCTGCCACAATCCCAAAAAAAATATAAGCCCAACCAGATAAATTTTAATAAATAATAAAATAAACCTACAAATCTGTAAATACCAATGCATGTAAATATTAGCGGAATAAATGTTACGGTAGGTCTATGTATTTGCATGTTCACCACAATCTTTTACATTCATCGATGCTACGTGCAATAAATAAGCGACACGAGTTGCGTGCTTTAAGTTACTGTGTCGTTTCATTGGACTGGTTGTCCATTTTGATTTTTATTCCAAACACATTAATAACAGATTAAATACTGCTGTTGTTTCTGCCACAGTTGAAACAAACGCCGTCGTTGCTAAATATTAATGTGTATTATGTGTAATGTGCTATATCGTGTGTAACAAATAGTTATAAAGTCAACCTAAATATTGATATAGGCCTAAACTGTGAACATTCACCGGAAATATTACAGTATTCTTTGAACAGCTCTAAGCAGCAACCAACCCATTTGACAGTTATAAAAGTAGAAGTCACAGGCAGTGTTTACTTGTAGCGGAAGGATACGTAATCAGTAACCAAGAGTATAAATTTGCCAGGGCTTCAGAAAAGGCCAAAGTCATTGTGAATCAACTAT
Organism: Dryococelus australis; assembly: GCA_029891345.1. NCBI lineage: Eukaryota > Metazoa > Arthropoda > Insecta > Phasmatodea > Phasmatidae > Dryococelus > Dryococelus australis. Next base: position 148,999,125 of record CM056997.1, on the reverse strand, counting down.
AATTGCAGTTACATTAGATAACTCTGTCGTCTGGACTGTACTTTGTTGCTGTAAGTTTGGCCTACCTGAGTGTGATGGACAAGATGCACTGGCAGTTGCTGTCTTGAAGCCTAAACATGAAATTGTTCCACAATCGTCCTCTACTTCAGATAGTAATGTAGCTGACATTAAAATCAAAGGATGTACTTTGTGTAAATGTATTTGTAGATTATACATATCCCTAGAACAAAAACAGCAAGCTCTTTTTGCATATTTGACAAATCACATAAGATGAATCCGAGTTCTTAATAAAATAGCCCCACACAACAGAATGGTTTCTGCGATTCATTGTTTTATCAGAAACAAGTATCACACAGTCACAAAAACAGATAAAATTGTCACACTATATAAATCATATTCAAGAATTTTAAATCTTACCATTTTTACATACAACGTAAGTATACTATGGCATATACATATATACACTCGCAATTAGGCTACCGCCCGGTGGCGAGCTCTCTCAACTCTCCTTCACACAACCAACTCCTTTTCCACTCCCTTCCTGAATTTACCAACCCCTCTCACAGATACCAATTCCGCCCTCAACACATTCCACTCCCTCACAGACATCACAAGCATGGACTGCCTACCCCGCTCCGTTCTCCTCCACACCCTCTGAAGCTTCTCACTGTTGTTTCCTCTTCCTCTAAAAACCCCCTTACTTAGCTTGCAGTGTAGCCCTCCCCATCCTCCCTCTTCATTCACCATCCTGTACATCCTGACTAACCGTTCAACTTTCCTCCTGTCCTTCAATGAGCTCCACTCCATTTCTTTCATCATCACTGATGGCCTATAGTTCCCTTCTTCCTCATCATCCTGCCCTTGCCTTCTCCACCTACCCTTCACCCATCTTGCTGCCTTTCTCTGCACTTTTTCCAGTTCTCGCACCTCCACCTCCACATACGGGTCCCATACTGCTGCAGCATATTCTAACAGTGGCCGTACCATTGTGCCATACACCTCCTTCACCTCACAGCTTACTCCATTCAGCACCCTTCCCAGCATACCCAGAGCCCTTCTTCCCTTTGCTACCACACTCTCTACCTGTTTTTTTCCACCTGAGGTCTCCCTGCAGTACAATCCCTAGATAATTATATTCTGCTGCTTCTTCTATCTCTTGTTCCTTCCATCTGTACATGTCCCTGCTTATCAACTTCTTCCTTTTGAACCTCACTACCATAGTTTTTCTTACATTTATCTTCATTTTATTTTTTCTGGTCCACAACCATATCTTATCAATGTCCGCCTGCAAATTTCCACCCCCTCTCCCACCAAACCATATACAACACAATCATCTGCAAACAATCTGATTTTTCCCCTAATCCCCAAACCCATGTCATTTACCATTATGGTAAATAACAAAGGACCCAGAACGCTTCCCTGTGGTACCCCTGAAGTAACCTCCTCTTCCTCCAGTATTGCCTCCCCCACTTTCACCCTCTACCTTCGCCCCCTGAGAAAGTCCCCTATCCATTCCACTACCCTCCTGTCTGGTATCAGCGCTTCCACTTTCCTCATCAATGCTCCACGGGGCACTTTATCGGATGCCTTCTCAAAATCTATGAAGCAGGCATCCACCTCCTTCCCCTCATCAACTACCTGCACCAGATCCTATAATAACCCAGCCAGCTGAGTCTCACATGAGTAACCCCTCCTGAAACCATGCTGGGACTCCTCCAACCAATTCCTATTGTTCATTACCCTCACCACATACTGCACCACCAGTCTCTCCATTACTTTTCCTGTACTTGATGTGAGACTCACCGGTCTATAGCTGCCAGGTCTCCCCCTATCCTCTCCCTGCCTGTGTATAGGTACCACCATAGCATCCTTCCATAGACCATTTTGATTTCTGCCCCCTTCTTGTCTCCTCTCCCATACTGCCACACCAACCTTTCTGCCATTTGCACTTCTCTCATCCTGCCAATCCCAATTTCTACAACCAGAATATGATGGTCGCTTATACCATCCAATACTATTGCACCAACTATAGCATTCCCAGGTCTGACCAACACCACATCCAGCACTGACCCAACAACTTCCTCATTCCATCTCGTAGGTGTTTCTACTATCTGGACTAATTCTCTGTTGACTAACTGTGCTGCCATTCTCTGCATTATGCTACCCATTCCTTCTGCACCCTCTACCCATTTCAAATCCCCTGCTACAACAACCCACTGCCTGTCCTTTACTCTATCGACCCTCTCCTTGATCATCTCAATTGCCTGCCATCCCTATCCTTGTGGTCTATACGCTGCCAGCAAAGTAATACTCCTATTACTACTACCACTCAATTTAATTTTCATTACCTCGACATCCTCACTAACCCATTCTACCGCCCCTTTTAGCCCTTTCCTTACACACACCATTATTCCTCCTCCTCTCCCATCCCTGTCTCTTCTGAAGATGGTGAACTCATCCTGCCTACACTCTATGTCCAGTACTTCCTCAGTCAACCAAGTCTCCACATCTACCACTATATCCGCCCCATATCCTTCAACCTTTCCCCAGAAGCCCTCCAGCTTGTTGTACACACTCCTACAGTTCACCACCATTATTTTTATACTAGTACTCTGCTTTACCATCCTACATTGCTTACCTCCTATCTCCACCCCTGCGGCCTCATCAATGCTATCCTCTCCATTTCTCTCCCCTTCCATTTCCTTGATTCTAACTGATTGCTATTTCAACAACTGCTGCATACAAAAATTATGACTTCTTTATAAACATGAGACATCACTTTGCAAAACAACAGCTTTCATTAATTCGCCTTAAGAATATGCTTTTCAAATGTTAGCATGCAGCAGCAAGAGAGTTCATTTGGTTATGTGAAAAAGCAAATGTGGGAAAAAAAAATGAACATTCAGAATCCAAATGATTCATTCTATTTCAAACGAGACTATTCAAATGAAATTTGATTTCAAGAATAATTCGATTTTGCCCATCACTACTGGGGAGGGCCCCCAGTACCGCAATTCATAGCATGCGTGGCCATTAAGAATGTAGACACCAATCAGTTCATGAGATTATGAAAATGGCTGAAAAAGTTGTGGATTTTACTATCACTTGAAGACTTCTACACCATAAAAAGTTTTTATTTGTCTGATATAGTTTTTGTACAAGCAGTGTAGGATAAGATGAACTGTGTAAAATATTATATTTTATAAAAACATGACATGAACAGCAATGTAAACTGAGCTGTAACAGTATTTTTTCATTCCAATGTTATCAACACATGCATGCACAATTTACCGAACATTGTTTCCTTTCAATTTTAGGACTGTTTCGTGTTAACTTCCATAGTTTCTGCATGTGTGCTATTTTGATCGTAGATTTCATATACATATTTTGTGTGAGTTCTGTGCTGTTGTACATGGTGTGCGTGTGCTAAATAAATTGCAACCTGGCTTTTAGTTCCTATTTACTTAATTTCGAACACTATTTGTTTAAGTTTTTTATGTACCTAGGCCGAAGTAACATCTGCTCTTTTACTTAATGATAAAGCAACTTCTGTAGACCTAAAAAGATTACAAAATTTCCCCCTGTCAGAAAATAATTCAGATAAAACAATGCTAACGCGTGTACGTATAAAGCTTGAGAAGAACGCTATGTCAAAGCATTTTATACAGCATTCAGAATTCTAAGGATAAACCTACATAATAACAGTGGTATGATAATACTAAAAGTTTCCATCAAATGAATGAACACTCATATTTACCTTTCTGTAACATACGTAAATAACTAAGAAAGTAAATTATTATATACAAGTATCAACAATAGGTGTTACAACAGAAAAAATACTATAATATTCTTTTGCATTCAGGACCTTGAAGTTATTATATTTTAAAACTATTAATAATGTCACATACTTCCTTAATCAAAGTGGCTCCACTTTCACTCAACTCATATAACTGAATTACGCCTGTTCCTTTCGGCATGCCACCAAGAACCACGTATTTTGCAGAGCACGGAACCCATCGTGTATCATATACTGAGAAATTTAAGCTCTTTTCTAGGTGACATATCATCTGTGGTTTCTCCATTCCGGAAAATAATCAAATTTTGCTTTTATTTCGACTAACACCATTCACACTAAAAAACACATGTTTATTTTAACAGATATTTCCTGCAACCTAGCAACAAGCAAACCATAGATAAATACATAGCCCGCATAGCAGGGGGTGGCAAAGTCCTATACCGTGCAATTTTTACAAGTAAAGCAATATTATACTGACAGAAAATTTCCAGAAAATAGGTCACAATATCATAGCAAACAAAAACATTGTTTCGGCCTATCTTTCATTTTGTATTTTGAAGCGTATTAAAATTCACATAAATTAACATACGACCTTTTTTACTTTAATAATAATGGGCCTTATTCATAGTCAGAGCTTCGTCCTAGTTAGTCTGGGGTTAGACCAGACTAAGGGTGGGAGAACAATATCGTATTCATTAGACCCGATTAGAGTGAGACAGAAGTCGAATGATCACGGAAGTACACTGTTGTCGGGTTTACTGCGAATGCGTGATGCAGATTTTCATCTCAAAAAGATACAGCTAAACATTATATTATATTTACAATTGAATAGTTATTTACAATAAGTGTTAACTTACGAATGACAATATTTCCTTTCAAAAGGAATAGTAACGCTCATAATGATCTCATCATTGCCGAAGCTCAGAGCGGGGGGGTGTGCTCGGGCCCTTATACCACCCATACGGTTGCAGCAGTTGTATCTCTCTGCGGGCTGAGGAAGTTTCCCTCACCAGACCGCAAAGAACACATAGCCCAGAGGTCAGGACGCCCTGCACGTCCCGGCGCAAAACGCTCGTAATCTCTCATCATTGCCGAAGCTCAGAGCGGGGGTGTGCTCGGGCCCTTATACCACCCATTCGGTTGCAGCAGTTGTATCTCTCTGCGGGCTGAGGAAGTTTCCCTCTCCAGACCGCAAAGAACACATAGCCCAGAGGTCAGGACGCCCTGCACGTCCCGGGGCAAAAACGCTTGTAATAAGTGTCACTTTATTAGTTTTAAAGTTGTTTTTATGATTTTCATTCGTGGTAATACTGCACAATTGAGTTGGTAAAAGGGTACATTATGAAATAACTGCTACAGACATGCCTATTAAAAAATTCCTGATATTTAAAACTCGATACCACAGACTATAATGAGCAAGGAAAGGTATTAAGACAATTAGAAAATTTTGACTTCAATTTTGTATACTGCTAGTAATTCTTTAATGAGAATTTTATATATAATTGCAATGTTTGTAGTGGTGGAAAATATAGTTTACTAAAATGAATCCTAGTAGTTCTTTAATGAAACTTTTATATGTAATTGCATTGCCTGTAGTGACCAAGTTAGAGAAGTAGCTTGCTGCATGGAGAGGGTCAGGGCAGAACAGCAGTTGTTGAAATAGCAATCAGTTAGAATCAAGGAAATGGAAGGGGAGAGAAATGGAGAGGATAGCATTGATGAGGCCGAAGGGGTGGAGACAGGAGGTAAGCAATGTAGGATGGTAAAGCAGAGTACTAGTATAAAAATAATGGTGGTGAACTGTAGGAGTGTGTACAACAAGCTGGAGGGCTTCTGGGGAAAGGTTGAAGGATATGGGGCGGATATAGTGGTAGATGTGGAGACTTGGTTGACTGAGGAAGTACTGGACATAGAGTGTAGGCAGGATGAGTTCACCATCTTCAGAAGAGACAGGGATGGGAGAGGAGGAGGAATAATGGTGTGTGTAAGGAAAGGGCTAAAAGGAGCGGTAGAATGGGTTAGTGAGGATGTCGAGGTAATGAAAATTAAATTGAGTGGTAGTAGTTATAGGAGTATTACTTTGCTGGCAGTGTATAGATCACAAGGATAGGGATGGCAGGTAATTGGGATGATCAAGGAGAGGGTCGATAGACTAAAGGACAGACAGTGGGTTGTTGTAGCAGGGGATTTGAAATGGGTAGAGGGTGCAGAAGGAATGGGTAGCATAATGCAGAGAATGGCAGCACAGTTAGTCAACAGAGAATTAGTCCAGATAGTAGAAACACCTACGAGATGGAATGAGGAAGTTGTTGGGTCAGTGCTGGATGTGGTGTTGGTCAGACCTGGGAATGCTGTAGTTGGTGCAATAGTATTGGATGGTATAAGCGACCATCATATTCTGGTTGTAGAAATTGGGATTGGCAGGATGAGAGAAGTGCAAATGGCAGAAAGGTTGGTGTGGCAGTATGGGAGAGGAGACAAGAAGGGGGCAGAAATCAAAATGGTCTATGGAGGAGGGTGTAGAGGGGTTGTTGAGGGAGTTTAGAAAATTAATGGAGGTTATGTTGGAGAAATTTGTGCCAATGAAAAGGTTATGGACTGGGGGAGATCCCCCATATTATGGACAGGAGATTGTGAAAATGAAGAAGAAGTGCAGAAAATTACACGGCAAGTGGAGAAATGAAGGGATGATAAGATCTAAAGAAATGATGAAACAAATGGGTAGGGAGCTTGAAAGGAAGATCAAACAGGCAAAGAATGTATTTCTGGGGAACATGGTGGAAGAAGGAAAAGGCAAGGAATGGGGGAAATTGTTTAGGTATGTTAGGCTGTTAAGGAGAGGAGAGGAAGGGATCCCTCTGCTAACAGGAAGGGATGGTAGGCATGCGACAAATGACCAAGAAAAATCGGAGATGCTGCAAGGACAGTACTTGTCAGTGTTTGAGGCAAAGAAGGGTTGGAATAAGGGGACAAATCAGGGTTTGGGGGGTGTATAGTGAGTTTAAGATGAGGGAGTGGGGGATATAAAAGGTAATTAGGATTTTGGAGAGCAGTAAGGCAGGGGGACCAAATGGGGTAGGAAACTCAGCACTAAAGTTTGGTGGCAAGGAGTTGGCGAAATATTTAGAAGTGCTGTTAAAAAATCCGTAGGAGAGGGTAAGTTACCACAAGATTGGAAGGATGCTATGGTGGTACCTATACACAGGCAGGGAGAGGATAGGGGGAGACCTGGCAGCTATAGACCGGTGAGTCTCACATCAAGTACAGGAAAAGTAATGGAGAGACTGGTGGTGCAGTATGTGGTGAGGGTAATGAACAATAGGAATTGGTTGGAGGAGTCCCAGCATGGTTTCAGGAGGGGTTACTCATGTGAGACTCAGCTGGCTGGGTTATTATAGGATCTGGTGCAGGTAGTTGATGAGGGGAAGGAGGTGGATGCCTGCTTCATAGATTTTGAGAAGGCATCCGATAAAGTGCCCCGTGGAGCATTGATGAGGAAAGTGGAAGCGCTGATACCAGACAGGAGGGTAGTGGAATGGATAGGGGACTTTCTCAGGGGGCGAAGGTAGAGGGTGAAAGTGGGGGAGGCAATACTGGAGGAAGAGGAGGTTACTTCAGGGGTACCACAGGGAAGCGTTCTGGGTCCTTTGTTATTTACCATAATGGTAAATGACATGGGTTTGGGGATTAGGGGAAAAATCAGATTGTTTGCAGATGATTGTGTTGTATATGGTTTGGTGGGAGAGGGGGTGGAAATTTGCAGGCGGACATTGATAAGATATGGTTGTGGACCAGAAAAAATAAAATGAAGATAAATGTAAGAAAAACTATGGTAGTGAGGTTCAAAAGGAAGAAGTTGATAAGCAGGGACATGTACAGATGGAAGGAACAAGAGATAGAAGAAGCAGCAGAATATAATTATCTAGGGATTGTACTGCAGGGAGACCTCAGGTGGAAAAAAACAGGTAGAGAGTGTGGTAGCAAAGGGAAGAAGGGCTCTGGGTATGCTGGGAAGGGTGCTGAATGGAGTAAGCTGTGAGGTGAAGGAGGTGTATGGCACAATGGTACGGCCACTGTTAGAATATGCTGCAGCAGTATGGGACCCGTATGTGGAGGTGGAGGTGCGAGAACTGGAAAAAGTGCAGAGAAAGGCAGCAAGATGGGTGAAGGGTAGGTGGAGAAGGCAAGGGCAGGATGATGAGGAAGAAGGGAACTATAGGCCATAAGTGATGATGAAAGAAATGGAGTGGAGCTCATTGAAGGACAGGAGGAAAGTTGAACGGTTAGTCAGGATGTACAGGATGGTGAATGAAGAGTTAGGATGGGGAGGGCTACACTGCAAGCTAAGTAAGGGGGTTTTTAGAGGAAGAGGAAACAACAGTGAGAAGCTTCAGAGGGTGTGGAGGAGAACGGAGCGGGGTAGGCAGTCCATGCTTGTGATGTCTGTGAGGGAGTGGAATGTGTTGAGGGCGGAATTGGTATCTGTGAGAGGGGTTGGTAAATTCAGGAAGGGAGTGGAAAAGGAGTTGGTTGTGTGAAGGAGAGTTGAGAGAGCTCGCCAACGGGCGGTAGCCTAATTGCGAGTGTATGTATGTATGTATGAGAATGAAAAATATAGTTCATTAGAATGAACTAGGTCGTTCAGAACTAGTCATATTTGAGAACTGTTCTTTGGAAACCATTCTTTTGAACTATATAAGTCATGGTCGAATGATAATGCGTACTGGCGAACTGTAGATCGCAATTGTAATCTCCATCCAAGAACTTTTGGATAGGTATTTCTCTGTTTCCTCTTTCACCGTTCCATTTCCCCTCCCCAGTATAATATGAGCAAATGTGAAACGGAAAGAGAAGTAAATAAAGGTATTGACAGCAACTGTTTGTCACCCGAGCTAACCACGTTTCATTTTTCGAACATCAGGAGGAGAGTGTATGTTCAACGGAATAGGACAAAGAAATAAGAGAAAATATTGATCGCAATGGCTTGCTAACATGGCAGGGGTGTGGAGTAGGAGTTCACTGTCATGGTATAGTAATTTCATGTTCTACTGAAAATATAAAGTGGGCGATTCGGATCTATCTCATTCTCGCGCCTAGCACCTCGTCATTCGTACGCACAACGCATGCAGTGTCTCCATAGTTACACTGTAATTCGCTAATTTTATCTGCAACACTAGTATTTTATTACATGTGATGAAAGCTAATAGGTATACCTACTAACATATATGTGTCCTTTTTACCTACATGTTACGGAAACTGCACAGGCCAGTATTAAACATGTGCTCTTTTAACAGATTTCACTGTATTTTTTCTCTTTATATGTATGTAATATGCTAAAAGTAAATATATACAGTAGTGTATATTTGGTCTACGCCACTTTGGCCAAAAAATTGTATTCCTAAGATTTATTTGTCTAGAAAAACATAAACATGTAAACGAGTTTTTCGGATAAAATGGGTTGGGAAAATATCCTCTTAACAAGTACCCGCATAATATGGGAAACCGGAATACAAAAAAAAAGCTTGTTTGCCATGTTATAGACATTATGTTGCTTATGCAATTAGGATTTATAAAATGATTAACTCGAATGCCTATATTAGCCCCCAATTCATATTTATTCTACTCGTTTTTTTATAAATGACCAACAACTCTTGAAAAATTCGAGAATTGTGGTGAGAAGAGAGATTTTTTGATATAGGCCATTCACAGTAAAGTGAACACTTTTTAAGGCCCTTCCAACTGCCATTAACCACTAATAAATAATTTTATTACAGCATTAGACGTTACCTTTTGTGAGTGATGAAATGTATTCATTGTGTTTATTAGTCACATGGCAATGTTTTTATTTTAAAATGACGGAAAGCAGAAATTGGGTGAAAGGAAAAGTTTAACAGGGACTTAAGAATTGCTCACTTTACCATGAACAGCTTATAGTTAATAATTATACTAATTCAGAAAACTAAGAATTAACATACATTGTTAATTTCTCAATTATTCTCAAGATTATTTAACGTTCATAAAAAAGGGGCATAATTTTGTGCAGTTAATTTTTTACAGCCACCTTAAACATGCGGAATGGTGTGGGGGGGGGGCGACACTATTGCCCATCCCCTCCACCTGTGGATCCATGCCTGCTAGTGCTCATCATTGTTAACTCACTGTTGGTATGATACACGCGAAACAAACGAGAGCTGGTATGATTGTTGTAATTGTTGTGGTCTCTATAAACAGAGTTCGGTAAGATCATAAGTCAGTCCGCTATAGCGTTTAGATTTTCTTTTTGCAAAATGTCTCCTCGAAGAACCAGTGATATCTGGGACCATTTTAGTGAAGTTCCTAGTAAGCAAAAAGCAAGATGTTGCTACTGTTCGCGAGAAATAAGTTTTGTGTCGGGTAGTATTGTTAATTTATGCAGGCGCATGAAAAACCAACATCCTACAGTACACTTTTCGAGGGCTGAAGTTGTAAGTGCGCATCCTGATGACCAATAACATGGCGATGTCGGTGTACAAGACTGTGTCGTCAATGTAAGGCCATGCGAAGATAATTCACCCAGAACACTGTCCATGCCATCTACCTGACAATTGTCTAAAGCAGTTACCTGCAAGGAGAAGCCTATTCAAAAAAAAAACCAGACTGATATCACTGATTTTGTTACCATAAACAAACATCTTCCAGTCAAATTGTCAATAAATATATATGAGCAGCTGGTTAGAATGGTTGTCAAGGGATACCATCCTTTTAGCCTTGTGGAAGATGAAGAGTTCAAAATCTTCGTGCTCTTGCTCTCATCTGGCTACCACTTGCCTACTCGCAAAACATTATCTACAAGTTTGATACCCACAATATATTTGTCAGTGCGAGAAAAAGTGAAATTAAATATTTACGAGGCATTTGCTATTTGCATGACTACAGACATCTGGACTTCCATCAATAATGAAGGTTGTGTAGCTGTAACAGTTCACTTTGTTGACAGCGTATCAAAATTGAGTACGTTTTTGTTGGGTTGCATCTCATTTAATGAGAGACATACTGCAGAAAATCTAAACGCACAGCTGAGAATCATCGCAGAAGAACAGGACACTGACAATAAAATAGTGGTGGTTGTAAGACAATGCAGCAAACATAGTCTCTACAGTCAAACTAAGCAGTTGGCGACACCTAATGTGTTTTGCACATACAGTAAACCTCATTGTGCAATCGTCTATGCAGACAATTAGCGGAATTGAAAAAAAATAAGACCATTGCTGAGTTCTTCAAGCGGAGTTCGAGTGCTTTGGCAAAACTAAAGTCAACCCAAGAACAAATGGGACTGCCCTCCCTGAAGCTTATACAGAATGTGCCAACACGTTGAAAATCAACATATGACATGATGTCACGAATCTTAAAATTCAAGGAAGCAGTCATCTCACACTGGATATTGTCAACCCAGAACTGTATGTTCTGACAATAACAGAATGGGACAGCTTGTAAAGAGCGGCCGAAGTTTTACATATTTTCAATGAAGTGCCGACAGAAATTAGTGCAGAAAAATCTGTGCCAGTCTCGAAAATTATTTTTTTCTATAAGTCAATATGTGATTGTGTGACTGAGTGTTATGTTAGCAGGCAGCCAGTACCAGAGGAAGTAAAAAAAATGTGCAGGAAGTTAACAGAGCAGCTGAAAAAAATCTCAAAGATTGTGAGAGCAATGAACTATATACACAAACGACCCTACTTGACCCAAGGTTCAAAAAAATCGGCTTCACCGACAATCCCAAGATATGAAGCAGCATACATACAGTTACGAAAGAAAGTGTGTGCAATACGAGGACCAGCTGTCAAAACCAACTCAGAATTGCCCCATACAGTTGTTGCAACTGCTTCGAATTCACAATCATCACTCTTTTAAGAGTTTTGATGTGAGTATCCAGAAACTAACCCCGTATAACTCAACAGCAGCAGCGATTCTTGAAACATACAAGTACATGCAGGACCCTTATAGAACAGGCACGAAAATCCCTTGGACTGGTGGTGTGACAGGAAGTGCTTATATCCACGCCTGTACGAACTTGCGCAGCGGTGGTTGTGTATTATTCCAATATCTGTACCGTGTGAAAGAATTTTTTCCAAAGCTGGATAAACGCTTACAGAAAGAAGAGATCTCCTGTCGTCTTCAAAAACATCAGAACTTTTGTTTCTGCACAGCTACATGAAATAATGTACTTGTTTGCGAAAGTCTTGTTTACCGATTGTTAAATTTAATCACTACTACTCTCAATTTTACAGTATTTTACAAAATAAATAGCCTTTGTAACTTTCTTCATAACTGACATATATGATGTTTGTAAGTTAATTGCTAAAGAATTAGTGTATTATTGTGTGTAGACGAAATTAATTTTTTTTTTATATAGAAGTAAGATAGATGAATAGTGAAAATATCTTTATACTGTGTTTACAATGCCAATAACGCCAAATTAATTTTGACACTGATAATAACTACCGCAGCAATATTATAATAGGTTGTGTTGCGATAGACAACCAGGTGCAAAGTTAATTTTTCCAAGTCAGGCGATAAAAACTCAACAAAAATGGTTCCAACAAACTGGATTTATTCGTACCAGTATTAGAAACATTTTAACGGAACTTTAATTACAAAAATAACTTATAATGTGATGCGAATAATATCAGAAAGCTATAACCTAAGTTTTGATTGAATATACTAGAAAAAAAGCAGTTTTTAACTTCTTAATTGTGTCTGTGTGAAACTTGACATTGCATTAATGAGCATTTTTCTATATATTACTGTCGTAGCTATACTCATGTTAGTGCGGCTATCATATTTATTTTCTTACATATACAGGAATCTCTGTATTTATAGTACAAGTGAATGACTGAGTTTTACAACACTGTAACAGCGAGGTCTTTAGTGCTGATTAGGATGAAGCGATATGAATGGACGACACAAACATCAATACCCTGACTGGGTTTCGAACCTGGAGCCCCTCGCACTGCAGACCGGCATGTAACCGACTACGCAATTGGGGTCGGATTCAGATAGTATGAAAGAACGAAAGATAGCTGCATGGTCATAGATCAGTCAGCTGTCTCGCGCTGAGTGTCCTGCAGTTCCCGACCTATGTGCGACTCATATGTCACTATTGAACTAGATAGGTCTGCGATCCCTACAGTTTGTGGCAGTGCTGAACGAGCTAAAACAAAGATACAGATAGAAAGAGGCAGATGGAAAAGAAGTATGCGTGGTGATGTGGCCAGTCACGGAGGGAGGGTAGGCAGAGCGACTGATAGCCGGAGGGAGGAATAGCTGAGGGAGTGATAGCCAGGAAGGGGAAAGCTGCAGGGAGCGACGAACGACGGATTATCTGAGCATGCGCAGTGACGGACTGTGGCGCACCTGGCGTAGTTACTGGTACTGAGAGAATGACTGACCGATATCACATAAGACTAGTTATTTTTTGTCGCTGTGAACTATGCACCTAGTTCATTTCAAGACAAGTGCCTGCCATCTACTAGGACTTGGTAGTTGGTACTTTTTTCCAGTACTCGTCACAATCTGATGCTGTTCCAGAAAAATACCTGATACAAATACCTGATATTTCGTACTCAGTCATAGTCACACACACCACATTTTTATACTTTACATTGCAAACAATGTATTTATAGACTGTTCATGATAAAGTGGGCATTTTTTAAGGCCCTCCCAACAGGCATTAACCACTAATAAATATATATTATTGCAGCCTCAGATATTAAATTTTGATGGCGGTGAAATGTATACACTGTGTTTATTGGTCACATTGCAATGTTTATATTAAAAAGCAGCAGGAAGATGGAAATTGGATGAAAGAAAAATTTTGTAAGGGCCTTAAAAAGTGCTCATTTTACCATGAACAGCCTACAATTTAATCGTTTCCCAGCAGAAATATAGGATATAGGTATCCAAAAATCATGTTTATATACCTATTCATAAACATGAACATTATTATCAAACAGACAATGAAATATTTTTAACAATTTGTTATTCATGAAAGTTTATGTAATTAAAAATTGTTTAACATTTTTTTTCACATTCTTATTATTTCTCAGTCCCCCGATTTATCATCACCGAGGCTAGGCCTCTCAGCACCGGGGAAGTACAGACCAAGGCCCTTGTCTTCCCAGCCTGTAATCATATTATTGGGGCCGGGTTAGGAGCAGCTAACCCACCCCGCCCTGACCCCCCATAATATTGGCACTTAAACCTGGCACGCGCAGTGCTCGCATGTCAGGTGTGTGGTTTTGTGAACCAGTATAGCCCCTGGGCCACGGTTGTTCCAATCTTTATTCCCCTCACTTTTGCCTAGAAAAGTGAGGGGAAATGCCACCGCCTACCGGCACGGAATTTGGAAAATAAAAATGTAGGTATTAAAAAAAAAAATTGCTAAAAACTGTAAAAAGTTAGTTTCATTAATTATATAAAATATCCCATTGAAGTTAAGCAAAATGTCAGGAAGAGGCAGAGGAAGCGGGGCCCTCCACTAAGAAGATATAAATTAATAACTCGAGTCGTGGCATTTGAGGTGGTACTGTGTTTGATACTTGTTTTTAGGTGTTAAATGTTAATAAATTAGATTTTGATTTGTAAGGGATTAGGGAAAGTGTATTAGGGAACAGTTTTTGTTACTTAAAGTGCTTTTTCAAGGTTAGTAGTATAATTAATAAAATATTTTACGAGTATTTGCCGGTGCGCGGGGCTTTATATTAAAGGAATTTTCTGATCGGTTGTATCTCAGCCGAGGGTGGAGCTTGTGTCTTCTGAGAAGAGAAGGCAGCACTGCGATTAAAATAACATGTGTATGTTGGTTATTATTATAAAAAACTTGAAAGGACATAATTTGGTTAAAGTATTTAGTCAGTCAGTTCCTTGAAGAGTTGCTAGGGAAGTAGAGAGAGGTGTGACCGCTGTGTGCGTAGCGGGCAAAGTGATGTGCGCGATGCTAACTCAGGGTAGTTTTGTTAAACTGACTGAATTGGGTCCCGGACTAATCGGAGAACGTCGGCCGGGCGTGTAAGTTTAGGAGATGTTAGTTATTATGCGGGAAGCATTTTAGGGCATTTTAATCTTCTGTTTTTATTGGGGTCGTAGTCTCCTAGCCGTTTAATGGCAGGATTTGAATATGAGAGAAGTTTATTATAGGAATTTATATTACTGTTTAGTAACTGCGACTTTATAGTTAGAATTTTTAAGCGTTCATGAATCGATAGGTTGGTAGTGAAAGGCGCTGCATTTATTATTATGTTAGATACTTATTTTGACTGACTTGAAGGGAGTTTAAAAATAATTTATGTAAGTTCGCCCTGACTTCGGTACCACACAAAAAGGCTGATCTTACGATTGCTGGGTAAATTAATAATTTTAATCGTCTGGGTAGATTAGTGCTTTGTAACACTGGAAACAGTTGCGGTAATTTACTCAGTGCTGCCTTTTTAACAGTTAAAATGTGATTCGTCCAGATTAGTTTAGAATCAATTGTTGAACCTAGGTATTTCGCAATTTGTGTGAAGGGTATTGGAATATTATTTAGAGTTATTTGACGTGATGGCTTGATTCTACGTTGAGTGAAAATAATGCTTGTGATTTAGTAGGATTAGCTTTAATTTTCCATCTTACAAACCAGTATTCTAAATCGTTTATTTGAAGTTGAGTTAGGAGGATAGCATATGGCAATTTTTTATCTTGTGTGTAAAAAAGGAAATACCCTCCAGCACTACTTGGTATCTTTTTTTACCTTCTACCTCTACCATTCTTTGAACACGAATGGTAAAATAAATTTCCCTCCCTTTTCCAAAGGACAAAGTTTCGTTCATCTTGCATGCGCAGTAACCGGAAAGGAAAAAAAAACAAGGCTTGCGTCTCCCTTTTACACTCTTCTCAGAACCCGAGTTACCGTACTACACCCCCTCACCCTTAAAAACTGTTTAAGCGTCAACCATGCGCAGCCGACCAACAAGTGACCGCGATGGAGACAGAAGACACACTTCAAAATCTTATCCATGTCCTACGGAAGAATAAGGTACTCTGTATCTGGTACATTTAGGATGTACTCATTTGCGGTACCTGTTACATCTTTGGAACAGTTATGAAATACCATGTACAGTAAATACTCACTACATCTCTACTGCTGGATGAGGAACGATAAAATTAATATATTGGTATCTTATTATGCCATATAGATTTGTTACATTCCATAACACACCTATATGCACTGGTTTCATTTTATTATGTCAATACTGTCTTTATGATGAGGTTAAATGTGTATTGTAATGTTAAATTTTTACAAAAATACATTATAAACTTATTAAAATTGTAATCTCCAGACGAGATTTAAATTTGCATTCTTCTGCTCTTCAGTCAGTGATGTTACCATTGAGATACATAATCATTTAAATATAACTGTATACTTTTAGCTACATAAATTTCAAAGTAAGATTTTCAATAAATTTATATTTTAATGTGTTAATATCACGTCTCGTAAGAATCTAGTTTCAGAGAAGGCATTTGATTGACACAGAAATAGAAATGCATTGTTGTAGCTTGAAACTGATGATTATTAAGATCTTTAGATACACTTCCTTTGAATTATTGGACACGTTGTGCCTTCAGAGGTGCTGAAATGTGTTCGTGTCCGCCCGGGAGCAGGTGGAGAACAGGAACTGGTTATATGCCTGGAGCCAAATTCGGTAAAGTGAACGATGTTGAATGGCATCGTATGGCCGATGGCCTATGGCGACTCTGGATACATGGTCAACATGAAAGAGAGCTAATTTAATTGTCAATTAAATTATGTTGAATGTAAAATATTTCCTTTGGGGTGAAATTGTCGACCACTTCCCACACCTATATTATAACTGAATTTACTCTGATTGAGGGGGGCAGGTCCCGTAAATACAAAACATACACTGAAAGACCCTTTAAAATTGGTGCTGCTATGAGGGTGCATTACCAAATAAACTCTGGAGAGCTAATACAATAAAGCACGTCTAATTACGGTATGACTGTTTTATTACCACAAAGGTACAATTAAAAGTTGCTACACATGAAAATGTGTACCCTTGGTTAAGCTGGTTGTGTGCAGTAACAAATGAACTCTGGAGAGTTAATACAATAAAACACTTATAATTATGGTATGACTGTTTTATTTCGGCAAAGATACAATAATGTTGTTGCACAAAAAAATGTTTACCCTTGGTTAAGCTTACCCGGCATTCTGGACCTGTCGGTGGTCATTACTGTGGAAGGTAAGGAATAGGTCTTAAGTTAGAGTTACGTAAAAACACGTCTCGCACGTGAAGTCCTGGTATACTACTTCAGTATGCAAGGAGACCTCCTCTCGGCTAAATAAACGTACTTAAATGTTCCTGAATTACGTGAACTATTTAGATGAAAGAAAATGCAGCCTAGATTGAATTGCCGAGGAGGGTACACAGAGCTTACCGTCTGCCCTGCCGGTTGTCTGGAGTGTTGAAGTCTGACTAAAGACATGGTGTCAGCTTCGCAGCAAGGCCGGCGAATCCAGCACCAAAAATGAAAACATGAAGAAACGGAACTTAAAAACTAAAATGATAAATGAAACTGACATTGTACATAATTATGGTTACTAAACTAAAACACATTGGTGACATACCCGTGAACATTGGAGCCTCAGATATGGCTAAGAATGTGATGTCACGAGTAAGTCACCTCACTTGAAGGGTGATATTAAATGAAATGATGCCTCAGGTGGCTGATGCTGTGTGAAAACGAAAAATTTTGGTCGGAGGATGATATTTCGTTAGTACGGACTTAAAACAAATATAAATAAGGCCCAACATATATAACTAAAAATAAATTTATCCACCAAATATATAAAGCAATAAATTATTTACATTTAAACGGAAGTGTTGTATACATTGTTTAGGTTGTTTTGCCTCCCATTTCCTATATATTTTCATTCAAAATATGCCACGAAATAATGTTCTGACTACTACATGAACATTTACAAGTCATGATAAAGCTTTATCTGTAATTAAATCCAATATAATACGCTGTTGATGTCTGTAAGTGCTTACAAGTGAGGCAGCCATACTGGAGAGAGACGACTTTTCTTTACAATGAATTTGAATAGCCTTGTAAGTGCTGAATGAACTCACTTGTTGTTCTAAATTTTCTCTAAATTTGTGTTATTCTTGAATTTATGAAATGTGACTTTGGCATGTAAACACGCCTTAAATGTATAACCTATTTTTTATTGATTCGGCGAAGAACGAAATTAATATTAATGTATGAAAATGCGTACTACTTTTCTGCCTAATCGTCTAGCCAAATAGTATGGATTGGGTTTGATGTTAGAACACTGTTTAGAAAACAAGTTCTTTCGAGATGTTTTTATACTTCCTCTAATTAATTTATAATGCAGTTCGATTAAAATAAACTGGTAAAAGTATTTTATTAATATAATAGTGCTTAATATTTAAAAATTAAGATATCAACAAACCCATTCATCACTGTTGACCATGTGACTTCGACAGTTTTGTATTATTGAGGTAGGTCAATGTTTGGACTTACGCAGAAGACGAATAAGCTGTCTACCTCATATTTAGTCTATGGGAACAATCACACGTACTCGCTTGTTACTCTGTTACTCCACACTTGTACGATATAATTTCGTACCTGTTCCTACCATCTGGTATTAGAATCCAATACTGAATACCAATAAAATTTGCTTGCGAGAATATTGTAAAATTATTAACATAATTTTATCCCCCCCCCCCCCCCTTCCACCACTTCCATTCCCGGCCGACCCAAAACGCAAAGAAAAATCTAATGAGACCAGGAAATACCTATTGTCACTGTCATACCAGGAGAACATGAGACGTGAGGATGTATATTTCATCACACCCAACCTCCTCATGTGTCCTGTTTCCCTGGTAGAACAATCATAATGCCCGACTGTGCTTGCTCTGCAGGGGATCCCACGCACCTTGCTAATTCTCTGGTGTGAAGTGAATACTGGAGTCGAGTTTTCATATATATGATATTTTAAAAATACTGACGACTTTTAAGTACAGTTTCTAAATTTTCAGAAGGTAGTTGAAAGAACTTAACTAACAGGAGGGTATGCGCTACAAAGAGGTAGCGAAAAATATCAGGCCAGTACTTGTCTAATAACAGGTATTCGAGAACAAGATGAGATATTGGGAAACAGTCTACCATGCTGCTTAAACAGGTTTCACACAATGAAAGATGAGTGCCAGCTTTCGCGAAATGCCGACTTGCACAAGAATTTCTTGCTCAAGTTTGTGTGCAAGGCACATCTTGCATGAAATGAGGAGATAGAGCAGGTCCAATTTTTTTTGTGCTTGGCGATGCAAGTTGCGAACCTATTGATCCTTGTATGTTGGTCATGTGAACTGTTGTAAACTCAACCATAGAGTAAAAGAAAATCATAATCTGAAGGGTATGAAGAGGAATAAAGGGAAATAAATCATTGCTGGAAAATAACTTTAAATCGTGGATTGAAGTTTAGTTAGTTCGCTGAGACTAAAATATAAACAATTATATTTTGGAGGGACAGCTTTGAAACAAATACCTTGTGGAAGTAAGCACATTCACATTTTGTAATATAACATGTTGGCTGTTTGGTACTCACCATGGCTATTAACTAATTTTTATGCGAGACAGTATTACTTATTTATTTGTGTGTGAACTCGTTTCGCAGGCATTAAGTTGGCATTCTCGTACAAAATATTTTGTAAGAAATCTTCCGCGAAATGCATCTTACATCCTGTGAATCCTACAGTGCCCATAACAGGTATTCTCAATTACAGGTATCAGCAACAGGTATCAAATAGAACAGGAACAGGTACAGGGTATTCCTGAGAAGTACTGGTTTAGCTCATCTCTACCCGAAAGTAACAGTGTTTAGTGTATTCCTGTATTCCATGGATACATTTGTGAACAATATCACACATTTATTGTGTATATAAGGTTATTTAATCTGGGTAAGTTTGTAAATAAACAATTGTAATGTGTTTCATTTTTGCAAGTGCAGTTGTGATTACTAACATTCTGTGAAGTGAAGGTCTAACCTGTGATGTGTGCCGCATTCCCAACCCTAGACAATTCACCACCTCTGAGAGAACCCACCAGAACATCTCGGAACCACAGTCTGCACTGTGAGTACAGCCAGTGTAGCGAGTGCATGTTCCGAGTTTGATCCAAATATGCGTGCGGTAAAGTAGATATACTAGTGTTTTGTTTTTTGTTTCTCGCTTAGCCCTAAAGTGTTTTAATTTTGTTTTTATTGTTTCTCAGTGTTAATAAGTGTATAATATTTTTCTCACATAAATTTTTTACTGTCTGTGCAGATTGCCATGTTATTGATTACATTCATGAATACTTGGTCTCAAACATGCCGCACCATGTGCACCAGTGCGATGTCAATGGAACACATGTCATTGAATAACAGCCAGTGTATTGGCTGTGCGATTAAGTGCTATGTTTTCAAATATTATTTTGAGGGTTTATTATGGTTTATGTATGTCATGTAATATATTTTGTATCACCAGAGTGTTGATATGATAAAAGTGCAAAATGTAAACCAACTGCAGAAACACATTGAGCGGCTCCAAACACATGGAATATTCAAGTGATAATTATCTCTAGTGTTAGAATGTGTGAGCTTTATGTTGTTTTAAATTATATTATTCTGAAAAGAACAGTATCAAAAACGGAATGATACTGGACAAAGTCAGTATTCCCGTTACACAGATTACAAAAATATAAGTGGCCATTTAATAATAAGAATTTGTTTAATGTGATATATTTTTCCAGGGTATTTCGAATGTGTTAAGTGTGAAAAATAAATTATGTAGAAATGAATGCAGAGTAATCCTGGCCTAATTAGGGCCGTGCCAGGGGAAAACTGTAAGGCACCAAAGTGAGGTTGGCCTGTCATATGGTAAATTTACTTTTATGTTTTTATTTATTTTATTTTTCCCATAATATTGTATTGTACCTTATAGTTTTGTGTTTGCATGTCATCATTTCCATCTAGGGTCATGTTCATCCCTTTCATTTCACTTTATTATATTATTAGATTAAGTTGTTGATCACTCAATATAGTGGTGAGGGTTTGAGTCGGGATGGCAGAAGCCTACTACCATGTTATTAAGTCACCTCTTGTTTACCGCGTGGGATTGTCGTGCTGCGTGCCCTCCCTGGGCACTTTACCGCTTTGATACTGATAATGTAGTTTGCAATAATCTTTAATGTGATTGACTGAAACCTTTGTTTGCATTTGACTGGGGAGTGCACCATTCGAAAACCTGGTTCATTCTGTATATGGCCAGGACCTATTACTTAAATTTTGGCCTAGGCATTATGCCCTCTTTTTCAGTGTTAGCGTGTACCCTGCTACTATGGGGCAAAATGTGTTTGTGCTCTTCGAAGGTCAATTGAAATTAATAAGTATGTTCGCCGACTAGACTGCTTTATTATTTTAACGGTCACTTCTTGACAGCTTAGCCTGTAATTGTATGTATATTTTTCATAAGGCGTAACAGCCCTGGCAGTGAGCAAGCATATGAGAGTAGTTCTGATAACACTTACTAGACCAGGTTATTTTGAGTATATTAAGGATGAATGGTGCGACTTGCTACAACTTCTGCAACGATGCGTGGGACATCTAGGGGGCCACAGGTTAGGCCGTCAGCCTCACGACCCAATTATACTTGTGCTCTCTGTTGAGAACGCTGGCGCCCTCCAGACAACTATGGTAGTATTTCAAAAATCCTATCTACATAACCTTTTTCTACTCGATGGCCCACCCTCCTAATGTCACCTGTAAGTTGCGGACTCATTAGAGGAACAGGCACTTTTATAAAACTGTAGCTACATATTATTCTGAATGCCGATTTTCTATTTCAGTGTAGGAGTTTATGCATTTAATTTTTTACTATCTAAAGACTGTAAACGTTTTTAGAGTGAAGGTAAAAAAAATGTTAAAACTTATCCAAGTATGTTCCTAACATAACATTTAACCTTCTTCGCGATAAAATAGCTGTTTTGAGGGCATTAATGGCAAATCACCATGTGAACCAATACAAGGCTACACCTTATAAAAACTCCACTCTTACAATTTTTTCTCCCAAGTCAGCAGAGTTGCACTGGCAAACAAGAAATGAGCTGTTTATAAACATAGAAATATAGGCCTACAATCAAATAAGTTCTCATATTTTTAATAGCTATTGAAGCTAGCCTTCCAGATTTGCAATTTCCATGGTTTCTCGAACTCACTTTATTCAATTTCTGGGATGACTCAATAAAGACATTTGATCAATTCCTTCCTTTTATTCCCTTCATTGTGTTCTCGGTTTTCCATACTATAATTACCCTGCTGTTGACAAGATGTTAAAATAAATATATAAAGTTTACTTGTGTGTTTAGATGATGATGTATTTAATAATATTTATAAATTTTATCATTTTTCAAAGGTAGTCAAAATAATGAAAGCGTATAGAAAGCCAATTTTTTCATTTACACCGCCTTCTGCAAAATTGAAAAATTTCACATGATTATCTTTAAACTCTATTTCACCCTTCTTTAGGATTTTTGAAATTCTAATTTTGAGGGCAACTAATTTGATATACGTTTATTTAAATTTTGATAATGATACATGGGTATTTAGAATAAAGTGTGGTTCGTGAAACAGCGAATACTCTAGCTGCTACACCACCCCTGCCTCTGTCATATTAAGAAGGGCGGAGTTGAGAGGTTTAGTTGGTTTGTAACAACTAAGGTATTGAGAGCCAATTAGCATTAAATATGGCAGATATGGAGATGCATTGAAATGTTAGGGTGGGGAAATGGGAAAACCTCGAGAAAACATTCCAGCCGGCAGCATCAATCAGCACAATTCTTATACGTGAAATTATGTTATTAAACTTACAGGGGAAGTAACATGAATTACTTTGGTGGAATGCAAGCACCCTTCAATTATGCCCACTACAGCCATCCTCCAATTTTCCAGGGTATCCTAGGAAGGGAAGAGAGGTACCTCATCTCTTCAATGGGTAAAATCAATCACAAAGTTAAATTAAAAAAAAAATGATAGCAACAATTAATATAATTATACACCAGAATATTACAGATCTGGCTTCTGAATGGGAGGGACAGTGCTTTGCACGTTTGCACATTTGCATTTTATGTTTTTATAATTTTACATACATGTTTCTTTCTTAGGTACCAGTACATATTGGGAGCTGACAAATACAATAAACAGGTTGCAATGTTCCAAAATGCATGTATACTGATGCCGAAAGCACCATTCAGACCGTCTACCTACCGTAAAAGTCAGTGCAAAGCAACCTTCACTGGACTCTACCGGCGCATCAAAGTGCACTAGTGCAGTTCGGCGACATGTTAGAAATGAAGTTGAACATACCACATCAGTGGGCGGGAGTTAAACTGCAGTGACACGTGTATAGCAAGGAAGTTCTAGGTAGGAAAGTGTAGGGAGGCCGTGCAGCGAAGTGTGCTTACACGCATGAATCTGAGGAAGTAGAACTGGTGTGCTGTCCAGGGTAGATACGCAAATTAACGCAAGGAGAATGCCACACAAGTAACATGTGCATAAACAACACTAAAAGAAACTCTCCTTTAAGCCCTAGAGGCCTTATTACTCAAGTTCCAGTTTTTTGGTTATTTTTCACTCACATGTTTACCACCTTTATGGCACCTACCACAGTCTATGTTTTGTTATATGCTTATGTTTTGCAAGCACGCTTATTTTAATCCAAGTTCTGATCACATAAGGCGAGTGCAAGTGTTGATGCAAGGTTTTAGGAGTGTAAGAAGTAGTGCCGCTGCCCGCCTGCCACCAATTTGGCCATCGCACAGCACTACAAAGATTAGTGTTTGTCCTGTGTCTCAAGAGTGTGGATGCACGGTATGTGGTCTCCATGATTTCCATAGCACCCAGGCAGTCTTCAAATTTTTGCTCAATCATTTCTATTCAATAGACTTTTAATTAACAGGAACAATATTGTTACAGCCGCCCAGGTCTCTCCACCTCTCACCTTCCCTTGGCTTAGCCGGGAAGGCTTAATGCACAAGTAAGTTTTATTGGCTTCACACCATTTTGTAACAGTGCTACCCTGTCTGCGGGTTAAGCCCGACACTGTAATTTTAGGTTGTTACCATTAAAGGTATTAATAGACCCATTGGAAAGTACGTGTGACTATGCATTTTTCATTTGAGTCACCTTTGGGCACTTACGGGCGCTAACCCCCACCTTCCTGTCAAAGTGTTTTATCAAGCAAGTATCATTCAAGTGTTTTATGTATGCATTTAGGGTTTTGTCTCCGTTTACATAAATTATAGTTTGTGGATCGCCTAGAATTCACTGCGCAATACGTATGTTTTAATTGGAAACCACTGAGGAACTTCAACGCCGGAAGGATCACTGCCTTTGGTCGTTGGAACATGACCCAGAGAAACAGAGTTAGGTCTACCACTTCACAGCTATAATTGTCAACAATTAAATGACCACACAGAATTCTGCAGAAATAATTGTTTAGTTGCAAGAAGACAACCGTGTTTGTCTGTTTTTGTTGTGTCCATCATTAGTTTTTTGTTTTGTTATTTTACTGCTGACAAACTGGATTCCTTCTACTGAGTTCTCAACGTGTTCTTCACGTAGCCCTACCTATTGGCAGCTATTCTTTGTTGGTTTTCTGTGTCTGTATATTCGTATGTGCAATTATATTTCCTGTGACATGAGCTCTGTTGCAAAGGCAATTGTCCAACACAATTTTCCATTCAATATATAATATTCATATGGGCCTACATGAATTGTAAAACATAAGAAATTTAAGCTCAAGGGAAAACTGTTTACAAGAATTGCAGGTTCAGCTGAATAGACTACTACTAGCGAAAGGTGACCAGACATCCCGATTTTTTTGAGACAGCCCCGATTTTCGAGGTCGTGTCCCGAAATTTCAGAGGGTCATTCGAGACAGCCATTTGTCCCGAATGTTGGGAAGTGACAGTGTTGACTCGTGGTGTGGCTGGTTTTGGGTGGATTTGGGCCAGGCCAGGGAGGGGGATGGAATGGGAGTAGCAGGCTAGTGAACTTCTGTGAATTTTTGATAAAAGTAAAATAATGAAGAATTTCATTGTTTTTATTTAGTGTTTTTAATCAATAAATCATAAGTCTCATGGTAAATACTTTGTAAAAAAACAACAATGGTATTCACTTTTTTTTTTACAAAACACCCCCTGTAAACAGTCCATCCCACCCCTTCTCCAGCCTTACCACTACCAACCATTTATGAGGCAAAACGAGCATCCCGGATTCAGGTCAGAAAAATATGGTCACCTTATCCTAGCGACAATGCTTTTTCTTAGATGGGTGTTTGTTTGTAAAGTTTCTACAGCGTGGTTCCGAGATATTGAAACTGAATTTTTTTTATGAATCCAGTGGAGAATTTCAAACTAAAATAATCATTGCACGAGTTGGTAGCTAACAACAAAGAAATTTTATCACAGTTGGGCTGTGGATTACTTTGGCAGTGATTAGTACATCTGTGCTTGTTATCAATATAATTATAGTGCACACCTCTCTCACCCATTGTTGTAAAACAATGTATCCTAATCTAATTAAACTACCCAAAGTAACCTAAAATTCACATTTTGCTCCGGCCATGTACAAACTGGACCAGGGCTAGAATAAACACAAGGTTCTGGTAAATTAAGATTAGCGAACAGAATTACATGATGATTAAGTTTCAAAATATGTTGTACCCGGAGCTCCACGATGCGGTTGTCACCTCACCCGACTTGAGACGCTACTACTTACTGCTTGGCGCGAGCTTACAGTAATACATTAGGTTAATGATGAATTTTTAAAAAGAAACTGTTGTCTTGGTTAAGCACTGATTAAATATTCCCTAAACGTAATGTATATTCCATGTAAAAATCGTATTGCCCTCAAAAAACAACACTGGACCTACATTTACAACAGTCTAGAAGGCCATCCCGAATTTTTCCAATTTTATAGAACTGTTTTACGTTTTATGTACGACATAACTGCTATGTTTTAAAGATCCGGTTTGGCTTTCATCACTAACCAGAATTGAATATTCTGAAATTGTGATAGCTTGTTGATAATAACATTGACGATATTCATGTGCAATTTAGAAATTCCCAGTGCCCGAATTTGAATAGATATAATTATCACATCACACATGTATGCCAACTTTAATTGGGCCCTCAATAACTTTTCTAATTCAAAACAAAGTCTAATGTGTGCAAAATTTATCTGCAAATTTGTTATGTGTAGTAAAACATAGGTGTAAATGTATTATATTATGTCCAATCTCAAACTCTATCAAAGTGATCATATATTTTTAGGCCTACATATTTTACATACCTTCAGTGTAGTGAAGGTAAACATTTTTTTCAAATTATTTCAAATAGCTACTTCAGTAGCGTATGCGTACTCAATAAATTCATATTGAAAATAAGTGCAAAATGTACATAAAAATATATAAGCCTGCCACGAACTTTGTTTTCGACCATCGTCACAGGTTATTTCAGCAAATAAAGACTTGCCCCAGACTCAATAACTTTGATACACAGTAATTCCTTAATTTATAAAACCAAATACTCTAAGCACATTCGGTAGTTTAAAAAAAACTTTTACAGTAGCAGCCATTTTTCTTTTAATTTTTTACAATGATTTAAGCAGAGCTGAAAGAGTTAGGCATCGGATTTGGGCTGCCTAAGCTAAGAGCTGCTTAAAACATTTTAAGAAGAGATTAAAGTTGGTGAAATGGTTCAAGGTGCTAGGCACAACATATTCAGTGTTTAAGTAGCGCTTATATTTTAAGAACCTGTTGCTGAAACCGACCCAAACAATTACACTGGTAAAGACACTTGATTAAATTGACTGCTTCTGGTTCACTGAGGGCATATAAGGATGATTTTGTTGCACACAAAGTACACATAAAAGTAATAATAAAAACCGCAGTGCAGGAACAAAATAAAATTAAAATAAACACAATACATACGACTCAACACTGCCCTAATAAATTAAATAATACCTTGAAAAACACAATATACACTTTTTTTACACTACGCCCTGCATGAACACACGCACACATTGACACTGACTTGAGTATACTGGTGTCCTCTCGTGACATTGTTGTGAGCTGTGATGTTTTTGTAGGGATGAAATGGTGAATGGTCTGGAGCCAATGCGCGATCCACGTCAGTAGGCAAGAAATCCAGTTAGGATAGCCTAGGATGGGGTAATTTTGCCTGAAAAAATTTGGAAAATTTCGGTATAATTTTGGCGGATTTGATTTTTGACAACAATTTGACATAGTGTGGTGAGGTGAAAAGATGCCTGGTTCTATATATGGTGTAAATTTTTGAGGTTAGGAAAGGGTTGGTGAATTTTATCCGGTAGGTACCAGAGGTCGTGTGAAGCAGCTGAAATGTTGATGAGCTGGAGCTTGGAGACTCTGGGTGATCGTAGGGTGCAGCAGACCGACTGACCCGGGCAGAAAACCCTAGTGTGCTGGTTGCAGTTCAAGCTCTATGCTGTTTCACTAAGTAGGATTTATAGTTTATTAGACTAGAGGCTCTCCAAGCAGCCCATATCCTTTATCTCCGGTGAGCTGTTTTGTTTTTATTCCTTCTTTGTTGACCAGCTAGAGGATGTGTTTACCCCTTAGCGGGGGCAGGGAGTGAGATTATAGTTGTTGGTGCCGGAAAAGATGTAGAAAAAACTGTTGGTATCTCTTATGGAAATAATTGTCTAGGATGGTAGGCAGTAAAATATGGCAGGTACAGATTCATTGGCTAAAGTGGTAGAGGTAGTAGTGGTAGAGTTGGCAATGGTTGGGAAAACTTTTCACTCAGCACTGGATGGCTGTCAGCTTTCACGGGTGCATCATTAGCAGGCGAGAATTTGTTACTGTCAACATCTTCGGCCTTAAAGTTTGTTTCCGCGTGCTGCACTCCCTGTTTGTCCACTCTCTGACTCCCTGCTGTACATTGTTTCGGTACCACTGCAACACAATCCCTGTCTGATTGATCCTGGTGGTTTTTTTCTCCCAGGCTGTCCTTTGCTGTTACTCATTAGAATGGGGATGTGAACCCATTAGTAAATCATCGAAAATATTCTGGGTTATTTGTGGTCGTAAGCATTCACTACAGTAGTCGCAAATATATTATAACTCAGTTACGGTGCTTTCCTAAGTATTGCTCAAGCATTACCGATGCTATTGTGTTTGGCACTGTCTGCAGCTGAAAGGTGCAGTACCCGAACCCGCACGTAACAGCTTTCCACACAAGTGCATCTGGTAAAAGTTTTCAAAATTAAATCCAGTTTTAGTGTACGCATAGTGTCTTTAATCATTTCCCTCTGGCATGTTTCTGTGGTTGCTCGCGAAGATGTAGTTTGTTGGGCTGGTCTTTCAGTTGCACTTACAAAAGGATGTGCCCATCTCGTATTTCTCTACCATATCTGCAGGCATTGGGCATAGACACTGAAAGCATAACTTTGCCGATCCACCACATTGTTTTTGGCCAGGCATGGTTGTTTGTCAACAACACTGTGTGCTCGCAGAAGTGAGGCACAAGTGATGGCACGTCACAGCTGTTCCTGCTGAGCGTGGCAGAGCGCTAAATGACCGGCGCATGCTCAGCTGATACACGGTGCAGCACGGGTGGTTAATTGGTCGCCGGTGCACGGATGGCTTAGGAGAAAAGGGAGGAACTCCCTGTTGTTCGTTTCTCCTTCCTTTCGTTTCTCCCAGTTCCTCCTTGCCGCGATGCTTGTGGAGGGGGTTGACGCACGGTGACTCACCCTGGTCCTTTATTCTGTTGATATGATGTTGCACCGTTCCAAAATGACTGTTTACTTGCTCGTACTCCCTGGTGCTGAACAATTGTAGTGCTTAGCTGTTCTTGTGCACTTTTTATCACTGGCCACGTGGGTCCTTCCTGAGAGCATCTGGGCATCTGGAAGGCAGCACAATGCTGCCATTGATTATGCAGGTCGCCTGGCTGACTACGCGACTCCCTCATTGTGGGTATTTGCAGAAATTACACAGGCATTATGGGGAGAAATTTTGGAATATTATTTTGGAGGTAGAAGTTTCTCAGGAAAAATCACAGATTAGTTGCTGGAAGGATTAGGCCAGAAATTTGGGCGACACTATTAATGTGTATCAGGTGTTTAGATGAGGGCTGAGATTAGGTTTGAGAAGTGGTGATAATTAACTTTTGGAAAGTTTGGGTTTTAGAAATTGGTACCCAGGGTGCCAGAGATTATTTAACAAATAATGTTGTGATGTTTGGTAGAGCTGACTTGTTCTCCTAATGGCTGTGTTGCCAACGACCAAAGCGAATTTCTTCACAGACTTGCGGTACTCCCATGATAAATATTTATGTTTCCTCACTAGTTGTGCAGTGGGATACTTGAGCTCCCCACACGCCCGTACGAAACTATCACATACTTTGTGAACACATGTAACATTAAAGCAATTCATTTGACGTGTTCCTGACTTCCACGTATCCCTTGTGCCCGTTTGTTCCATCGCAGAAGCATTAACCACACAACAACATTCGACCGATCGACATAAGGTGGCTGTCTCGATCAGTGCAGGTTGACACGAACAGTTTTTAATCTTTTCTTGCCGGCCTGTAACTCGTAGCTGCGGGTCATGATAAATAACATTCATCACAAGAGGTAACTCTCGTGATGAATGGATATGTGGCCCAAATGAGTGTGTCCTGTGAAGTCACGCCCGTTAGACGCAACAGCCATTGGAGGTTGCGCTGGGATAAGCAGCCCCTCTTATCTCTACATCTTTCCGATGTGCGCCATGTCGACAGGTCCCATGTCCGAATCTGGAGTGCGACGTTGCCCCAAGTAGTGTCAAAAGATGGCGAATCACATTCCCGCAAGAAGTGTAAATTGGTGAGTGGCTCCCTAGTCGCATTAAGTAATAGGAGCTTTTTTTTTTAGCAGTAATTGTACTGTAATTGGTTTGGAAACTGGCCACTCCAGCATAGAGAGCAGATAACACACCATAGAAGACAGGGCATAGCTCCAACCCTGTGATGAAATCTGTGTGTCATCACATCCGTACACATTCCTGTAATAATAACCATTACCACACATGCCGATTTTAATATGTTAATTATATGAATGTACATGTAATCATCTATCGAGAATGAGCCTACTGAGGCATCATTTCATTTAATATCATCCTTCAAGTGCGGTGGCATACTCGTGACATGTCATTCTTAGCCATATCAGGGGCTACGGTGTTTACGGGTATGTCACCATTGTGTTCTAGTTTAGTAATCATACTAATGTAGAATGTCAGTTTCATCAATCATTTTAATTATTAAGTTCAATTTTTTCTTTTTTAGATTTTGGGGCTGGATTCGCCAAACATGCGGCGAAGCCGACGACATGTTCTTAGTCAAACTTCACCACTCCGGACAAGCAGCAAGGCAGACAGTAAGCTCCATGAACTCCACTCGACAATTCAATCTAGGCTGTGTTTTCTTTTATCTCAATAGTTAATGTAACTAAGGAACATTTCAGTACTTTTAGTTAACCGAGGGGAGGTCTCCCTGCATCGTGAATTAGCATAACAGAACTTCATGCACGTGACACATTTTTATGTAACTCTAACTTAAGGCCTACACCTTATTTTTCATTGGAATGACCACCTGCTGGTCCAGAGTGCCGGGTCCACTTAACCAAGGGTACACATTTTGAAGTGCTGTAACATTTAATTGTACCTTTGCGGTAATAAAACAGTCATACCATAATTAGACATGCTTTATTGTATTATCTCTCCAGAGTTCATTGGGTACTGTGACCTCATAGCAGCATCAACTTTAACATGTCTTTCAGTGTATGTTTTGTATTTACGGGGCCTGCCTCCCTCAGGCAGAGTAGATTCTGTGATAATATAGGAGTGCGAAGTGGCCGACAGCTTCGCCTCAAATGAAATATTATACATTCCACATAATTTAACTGACAATTAAATTAGCTCTTTTTCATATTTACCATGAGTCGCTGTAGGTGTCGGCCATACGATGCCATTCAAGATCGTTCACTCTACCGAACGTGGTGCCAGGCACATCTCCAGTTCCTGTTCCCCACCTACTCCCAGGCGGGTTACGAACACATCCCAGCACCTCTGAAGGAACAATGCATCACATTATACACTTGCATAGTTACAATTGAATTGGCGGGGGAAGGCCCATGCCTGAAAGGCCTTGTGGTGACCTGAATAAAAATGCAAGTGGTATTTCCTCTTCACTAAATATTTTATTAGGTATCGTTTTACATTTCCCTGTTGGAGAATTCTTACCCTTGCTGCTGGCTTGGACCATCAGGTCACACAATGTATTAATTTGAAGAATAAAATCCACCCAGGTTATGCAAACACTGTGTGAGTGCGAGGGGCGGAGCATCTGGCGGCTAATACGAGAAAAACTCCGATTATTAGAAGTCTATTGCATGTTAAATTATGGTTCTAAGTTAAATTCTACCTAAGCACGCGAAACGCTTTCCACGACATAACACACTGCATACCTCGGCTTGGCTGGCGAGCACACCATGTGGAACTCCTGTGCTACACACAACATTCGCACCTGAAACCCTTTTACTTACTTTGCTGACGTCTCGCATGTCTACATAAATAATCCTGTCTTTATTATAGAGAAAACATATGCACTGAAAAGATGGAATGAGATGAGGATGGCTACACATGGGAATGAACGTAACAGAAATACATACATAAGCAATTGTGATTTATTATTAAAACTTTAAGGCATTTGAACAGGTGTTCCTTTGTGCACTCATGTAATTGCATTTCACTTCTTCCCTTTTAAAGCCCTTATTAAATGGATTGTGCAAACATGGGGTCTCATTACATTTTCATACAACTGTGGCACATGTCGCCTTGATTCCAGCGACTCTATTTTTACATCCCTCTCATTTGCATTGCACTTGCATTGTATCCCTGGTACAATGCACATACATTGCATCGTGGAATGCACATATGTACTGGGCCATCGGAACTTGGTGCGGCGGGCAAACGGACTATTGAAAGGGGGATACGTGGCAAATGTCAACTGAAACTTGGTGGGAATCTGAGTGACTGAGGTTTTCAGGAGCGGCAAAATAAATTGCCAGGAGAATTAGGTTCGGAATTATACTGTACCCGGGCTCCAGGTATAGTGCAGCAACAATACTGCGATGTTGGATAGTTGACTCTGTTATCACTGGGGTCGTGTGCCGACGACCAAGGGTGGTAATCCTTCCAGCATGGTGCTCGTCAGTTATAATACAGTTTTAAACATGTATTGCACAGTGGACTCTTAGGGTGGACCATACACCTTCAATTACTTTTTAAACAATGAACATTAGACAGTAGATACAAACAAATACACTTGTATAAATCACTTGCTAGTAAAATAAATTTTTGTGGGAAGGTGGTGGCTGCACCCCGAAGTGTCAGGATTAACCTGCTGACAAGGAGAAACTGTACAAAAATGTGCGAAGCCGGTAAATAATTAATATACAACTTACGCCGTCCCAGGCGATACTAACCGTGGGAAGAAAGGGGAAGAGTGAGAGGTGGAGATTCCTGGGCGGTAGATGAAAACGGTTCCAGTAATTTAAAGGTTATTGCAGTTAAGTGGGTAGACTAAAAGTTGCTGGCCACCGGACGCACTGGAAACGTGACGACGTCGGATTGCACTTCCACACTCTTAAGACACGAAACACTAACTCCAGAGCACGGCATGCCAGCCGGAGTTGGCTGGCAGGCAAGCCGCATGCATTACTTTCTTACATTTGCAAATTACAAATACAACCCTTGAACTCACCTTGCAACATTGTCATGCACAGAAATGAAACAATTACACACAATTGCTTTAATATGTAAATATAGAGCTCTGATGAATGACGTGCGGATGAAACATGTGAGAATGAAAATCACTGAAAAATCTAAAACCCTATTGTAAAGCCCACTTATACTGTTTTGCATGTGGTTTTCTTATAGTACATTCCAAATACTGCTCTGGAATGCACTCGATGCTAAATGGCAGTCTGCCACGTGTTCCAGTTACTGGAACTCTCTCTTAGAGCAGTCGGATTTTTGTTTTCCAATTGCGAGTAGCACTGAACGAGTGTGCACCGAGAGCAGACTTGTCTGTACCGAGTCTGGAGTAGGTTCTGCATTTCAGAGCAATATTACGGCGACCTGTGATTATGAAAACAATATAGAAATTATTGCAATATTGGAAATTCTACAATATCTAACATTTCGGCAGCTGAATAATACTTAATAGGAAATATGGACCAAATATGCTCTTGGTATATTGACGATATCGTATGTATTTCCAGCGACGATGAGGTATATTTCACCCCAGTACTCGTGCATACATTTGCCAACGAATTAAAAAAGTGAAATTGGAACAATTATATATTTGGAATTTAATACATTTAAACTTAAATCCCTTTATTAATATTGTAGTTCAGCATTTTTTCCAAAATATGATATGTATTGGTGGAAAAAATTGCACTCAGTGAACACTTGTTCAGTTCAAATCGCAATTGGAAACATGGACTAAATATGAGGTAGAACGATCTCGCTGGTTGCGCACAACAAATCTCCATGTCCTAAAATTGAACAGTTTTTCTACCAACTCGTCTAAAGAAATGCTTTATTTGGATTTTAGGTTAGATAACTGATTTATAAAAAAATGATTTGAGATGTATGTATACTTCGTCTATTCAATTTGTAATGCAGTTTGATTAAATTGAAACTGTTAAAAGTATTTATTCATATAAGAGCGTTTGTCATTTAAAAATTAGGATGTAAACATACATGTTCATCACTGTTGACCTTGTGACTTTAACTGCCGAGTATAATCATTGCCCAAGCTCAGAGCGGTAGTAGACCTGGCCCTTGCAAGGGCCCTTTACCACCCAGACGGTTTTCATATTTGAGGTGGAAGGAAGGAGAAGCTACCCCCCTCGTCCCACCCCTCCCAACAAAATATTTCATTCCAGCTGTATTTGTTTTAAGGAATGTTTAGTTTCCCCAGCAAACCCTGGTTCCCAAGGCTGCCCCCCCTTTTTTTTCTTCATTTGTTATACAGGTTCGTGTGACGAGGTAACAGGTAACAAGTAACCTGTTGCTGTCTTTTAAAT